>JANAVB010004565.1:0-121811 GCA_029216955.1 Iris pallida | reverse complement strand
TCCCATTTTGATAATTGACAAAAACATGATATTTATATGTCGCAACATTCATACTCGGCACATGTTGTATGGAATAAAGACAATAGCTCCCCCATAGATGAACATGTCGGCTCCCCCATAAATAGATATGTCCTGAGACAAGTTCTAATCCAAGCAAGCACAACATAATACATATAGAAGCTCAAAGCACATATCAAGTATTCCCAAAGCAAATATCAAGTATTCTCCCCTTTGTTATTTAGCAAAATAATGTAATTGCTCCCCAGAAAAATAGACAAAGTGAATGCATGCAATCACACAACTTTGAATCATAACCATAGTAAATAAGGGAAAGAGATAACTAGCAGTTTATAACTCAAAATGAACCAAAGTGCATGGTTCTGACAATCAAAATAGAAATACTACAACTCAAAGTTTTGAAGAACTACATAAAGCATAATGAAACTAAAGCCTAACATTAGCAGTATCATCAGATAATAAATCACGACTGTCATGGAGCACGGGATGGACCAGCATAGTCGGAAGGGTCATTGGCAGAGCGATGAGGGTCAACAAACGTCGCGTCCGGATCCTGATAAGCCTGACCCATGTGTCGCCAATATGGAAACTTTGCGAGAAGGGTCTCGTACCATAGAAATGACATAGTAGGGTGCGTGGCCAGGGTTGTACTAAATGTCGTACAGTATGTTGCTGATAGCACTCATCTGAAAGGTGGTGCGGTAGTCCATCTGGGTCCAGCGGTCATCTTCCAAGCGAAAGCGATCGCACAACATCGCCTTGAAGGAGTCAAGAGTAGCAGAAGGCTCAGGCTCAGAGAGCATTAGGAGCATCCGAGTCAGAAGACTCAGTCTCTGTAGGAGGAGCGACAGCAGCAATAGTCCTACGTGCCAAGGACAGATGGAAAGAGTAGGTAGGAACTGACAGTCATCAAGAGGGATGTTGAAGGCACGAAAAATCATTGGTAGGTACATGGTATAAACCAAAGATTTTGGTTTTTTTCTCACACAAATCATCAGTCCATCATCGTGCAAGGGAAGTTAAAGGAAACACAAAAGTCAAGGTGATAAAGAGCCGAGATCTTATGATAGGAAACTTTATTGGTGGATCCCGTTTTGGGCAAGATTGTAGAGAAGATAATCCGATGGAGTTCATAAAAATGATTATTGAGATATTTGGCTCAGAGTTGATGAGGACGTATGTTAGGAGTACACATCGCGTCCTTAAAACCCTCAAGAGTAGAATCACCGGGGAATTGAGAATCTCAGGCATCAACAAGTCTTTCCAAGAGTTGGGATCTGGGAGTTCAAGGTATTCGACAAGTTCAAAATCGTCAAAAGATATGTCAATGCCGATGACACGGGAATAAATCCTCGTGGCGTCAGTGTCATATTACAGTAAAACATCTGGGAGCATTGAAAAAATGAGAGATGAAGTAGTCACGAGTTCATCAAGGCATAAATCGTGAAAGTGTGAATCATATGCCAAAAAAATGGTGAAATTAATCGTATGGCCCGGGAACACACTACGTGCGAAAGTTCGAGTAACACTCATTGGATGCATCCAATGAGATAAAAATTTGCTCATTGTAGGTGTTGGGATTTGGTGGAGGTGGTGGGTTGAACAAAGGATGAATGAGAGGAGGAGGAGGATGAGGGTTAGATGAAGATGCTCCCTCACTTCTCATCCTCTTGCCTCTACCAAATAATCTTGAAGCCATAGATAATGGAGAAATAGAAATGAGAAAAATGAGTTATACCTCACAAAAGTTGTTGGTGATGGAGAGAACCACCAAAAACCCTAGATCCTTGAGTTTGTGGAGAGAAAACCCTAAGATTTCAGATTTCTAGGGTTAGGATTTAGAGATAAGGGGTTTGGAGAGAGGTTGAAGATGGTAAGAATGAAGAGAGAGGAAGAAAATTTGGGTATTTGAAAGTAGGGCCGACAGCTCGTGTTAAATCGTGGCCATTGGATCAACAAATTGGACTGCCAGGAGCTGCTTGAGGTTCTGGAACCAAGCACACAGAGTTCGGCCCGAAATCTGTGTAGGCCAGAGTTCGGCCCAAATTCTGGGGGCTGATTCCAGAACTCAAAAAGAGTTAAAAAGAAACAGTTTTGAAAAAAATCTCGAATGAGGAATATTGAATGTTTAAAGCCATAAAATAGTGTAGCCATATACTAAATTGTTGTTAAAATAATGATCAGCACAGTGGAACTGCATCAGTTTGCTGTAGAGGCCGGATCCCAGCTAGCAGTAGTCCGAAGACTAGCGCACCGTGTCGCTTAGGCTTTTACGCCTTTTTGTCAGAAGGTCCCTTTCGACTTGTACCCAAAGCAATGTCACTATAAATGATATATGTTATAACCATTATTTACATAGGTACATCTTATTGAATGACAGTTTCATCCAAATTCCTAACTCTCGACAAAGAAAATTGAAGCGATCTTCAGCTAGTGGTTTTGTAAAGAAATCTGCTAGCTGATGTTTAGTGTCAATGAATTCTAAGTTTATAGTGCCATGTAATTGATGATCACGTATGAAATGATGTCTAATTTCTATATGCTTTGTACATGAGTGACATACTAGGTTCTTGGTCAAGTTTATTGTACTAGTGTTATCACAAAAAATAGGTATATGCTTGAATAGTAGTTATAGTCTTCAAGAGTTTACTTCATCCATAGAATCTGTGCACAACAACGACCAGCTACGTTGTATTCAGCTTCTGTTGGGGATAGTGCGACAGAACTCTGCTTCTTGCTAAACCATGAGACTAAAGCCTTTCCTAACAAATGGCACGTGCTGTTAGTACTCTTTCGGTCGACTTTGCATCCTGCAAAATTAGCATCGGAATATCCGATTAAGTCAAAGGAAGTGGTTTTGGAATACCACAAGCCCACCGTAATAGTTTCTTTAAGATATCTAAAGATACGCTTAACCGCAGTCATGTATGATTTCTTAGGGTTTGCTTGATATCTAGCACATAAGCAAACACTAAACATAATATCGGGACGACTAGCAGTTAAATACAATAGACTAACAAACATACCTCGATACTTACGTTGATCAACCGGTTTGTCGCTTTCATCAGGTTCCAACTTTGTTGTAGTAGCCATAGTAGTTCTGATAGGTTTGATGTTGTCAAGCTCAAACTTTCTCAGCATGTCCTTGTATACTTTGACTGACTGATGAAGACACCTTGCGAGTATTGTTTGACTTGTAATCCAAGGAAGTAGTTAAGCTCCCCATCATGCTCATCTCAAACTCGTTCTGCATACACTTGGCAAATTTCTTGCATAGACCCTTATTCGTAGACCTAAATATGATATCATCTACATAGATTTGTACTAACACAATAGTGTCATCAAGAGATTTTATGAAAAGTGTAGTGTCAATTTTTTCTTTTGAAAAATCTTTATCAAGTAAGAAAGTACTAAGGCATTCATACCAAGCTCGAGGAGCTTGTTTGAGACAATAAAGAGCTTTCTTAAGTTTAAAAATATGGTCAAGAAATTTATGATTTTCAAAACCAGGGGGTTGTTTAACAAAAACTTTTTCTTTAATAAAGCCATTTAGAAAAGCACTTTTTACGTTTATTTGAAAAAGTTTGAAGTTTTGGAAATTTACGAAGACGTAAAGCATCCGAATAGATTCAAGTCGTGCAACAGGAGCATACGTCTCATCGAAGTCGATACCTTCCTCTTGGTTGTATCCTTGAGCTATGGGACGAGCCTTGTTGCGGGTGACTGAACCATCCTCATTTACTTTATTAAAAAAAACCCATTTAGTACTAATGATCAAGTGATCAATAGGTCTAGGAACAAGTTCCCAAACCTGATTTCGTTCGAATTGGTTGAGTTCTTCTTGCATTGCAGATATCCAAATTCATCGTTAAAAGCTTCTAAAACATTTTTGGATTCAATTTGAGAAATAAAGCAGTGCTAGCAATAGATTCTCTCAAAGAAGATCGAGTAGTTACCCCTTATGATACCTCACCCATTACCAAGCTTTTTGGATGCGAAGGTTTGAATTGGAACTTCTTTGGTAAGCTCTCCAGAGAACTGATTTCAGGTGGTGTCTCTACAGGAATAGAAGTTGATGGTTCGGAGTGAGCGTCGACGTCGCCATCGGTTAAAGCGGCTGTACTATTACTCTCATCAAAAGTTACATTAGTAGACTCTTCAATAATTTAGAGCATTTGTTGAACACTCTATATCCTTTGCTCTTGGCAGCATAACCAAGAAGAATACCTTCGTCAACTTTGGCATCAAACTTGCCCAAGTTGTCTTTGGTATTAAGGATAAAACAGCGACAACCAAAAACTCGAAAGTAAAAAATATTTGGTGTTCTACCAAACTAAAGCTCATAGGGTGTTTTAAAATAGGTCGAATCAAAACCCTATTTAAATATAGCATGATGTATTAACAACTTTTGTCCAAAATATTTCGAAAGAGAGAATTGATTCAGCATGACTCTGGCCATAGCCAAGAGTTCTATTATTCCGCCACAGCACCATTTTGTTGAGGAGTTCTAGGACAAGAAAACTCATGATCAAAACTATTTGACTCATAAAACTTTTTAAAATTGGAATTTTCGAATTCGCCACCATGATCACTTCGAATTCGAGTAATCATATAGCCTTTTTCATTTTGGACCTTTTTAGAGAATACTTTGAAAACTGAAATAGTATTGCTTTTGTTTGCAAGAAAGAAAACCCAAGTAAATCTTGAAAAGTCATCTACAATAACAAAAGTATAGAGTTTTCTGCCAAGACTGGCTACTCTACTAGGTCCAAATAAGTCCATATAGAGTAATTGCAAAGGTCGAGTAGTACTTACAGTGTTGATGGATTTAAAAGAAGATTGGTAGCCTTATCCTTTTCACATTCAGCACATACCATATCCTTTTTGAATATGATGTCAGGCAATCCTCTTATTAGCTTTTTGGTAGATAGTCTTGATATGGTGTCCATGTTGGCATGACCAATATGCTGGTGCCATAATAGCCTTTCATCTTTGTGGGCGTAAAGGCATCTACCTGCACTGTTAGTATCTCTAGATATAGAAAATATATACGTTATCTTCTCTTATCCCTTCAAAAGTGATGTCTCTAGATGATCTATCATAGATAAAGCATTTAGTTTTTCCGATGTTAATGTCATATCCATGATCAATAAGATGACTAATGATGAGCAGGTTATGCTTTAATTCGGTCACTAAAGAGACATCCTTAATGACAGAAGAAGGAGGATAACAAATTATACTATTACCTATGATATAGTCTTTCAGATTATTGCCGAAGGATACATATCCTTCTCTTTTCATCGATAGTATTGTGAATAGATTTGCATCTCCAGTCATATGTCGTGAGCACCCACTATCGAGAATCCATTTGTTTCTAGTTTGAGAAGGAAGGTCCACCTACACCACGAGTAGATGTGACCTTTCGTACCCAGATTCTTGTAGGTCGAGAAAAGTTAGTCTTCGGTACCCATGCATATAGATTAATATCAACTAATTTTCTAATTCTACACTGTGGTGATACGTGTCTGTGTAAACTACAGTAAGTACATATATGCACATTTGTATTGGGTGCAGGCTGATAGTGATGTCTATATGTGGGTGTAGGATGATGATAGCTACGTACAGCAGCAGGATGATTATAGTGATTGTGTGCAGCAGCAGAATGGTGATAGAATTTATGTATGTGTGTTTTACATGCTGTATGGGAGTAGGTGTACATAAAAGCATGTTTCCGTGTAGTATGTGGATGCATGTTATTGTGATGATGTGTTCTACTGTGTTGGTGTTTAGTGTGTGTGCTGTGACTGAGACTGAGTTTGAGGTTGAATAACCTGTTTGCCCAGTCTAATCTCTAATTTCTTAGAGGCAACATACAACTCATCATATTTAGCTGTAAGACCATTAATTCTAGCTGTAGCAACTTTGCATTTATTCTTCTCTTCTGTAAGCTCTTTATTGAGTACTAAAATATCTCGTGCTTGTTTTTCAATGATGGATTCAGTATTGTATAAGCTTAACTTATGCTTGATACCTCATCAGTCCTCTATGGAGGAGTGTCTCTAACATTATCTAATAAGCATGAAAGTCTATGGATCTCAGCTTTATGAGCCGTGATTTTATCCTTAGCATGTTTATACTTGTTAATAACCTTTTTGTGGTATTCAAGTAGATCACTAAAGGGCATCACCTAGTTCATCAAAGGTAAAGTCATCAAGAGGATCACACGCTACCTTATCAGAGATTGCCATTAGGCAGATGTTTGCCAAGTCTTGGAGAGTCATCTTCTTCGTCGGAGTCACTGGCTTCGCTTTCATGACAGATGCTGGTGTTGGCATATTTCCTTGAGGATGACTTCTTATACGGCTTCTCATATCTGCCACCTTTCTTTGCTACAGGGCAGTCTTTTCTTACGTATCCTGTCTTCTTGTAGCCAAAGCAAGTAGGTTCTTCATCATCTTCCTTTTGATCTTTATTTCTTTGGTTGAAGCGTAGAAACTTCTTGAAATTGCGTACAAAGAGTGCTTGATCATCACCATCGGAAGTATCATCTTCTGTCTCTATGGAATGGTTCTTCGGTGATGAGCTCGAAGCACGATTTCTTTTTTGCTTTGGAGCAGGTTCGTCAAAGTCTTTGAGGTCGAGCTCGTGAGTCATCAGCTTGTCCATCAAAGTTTCCATTGACTTGTTGGTGAGATCATTGCCTTCTATGATTGCTATCACCTTAGGGTTCCAGATCTTTGGTAGCCCCCTGAGCAGCTTACGAATATTCTCATGGTTGGAGTACTCTTTGCCAAGGAAAGATAACGGGTTAATGATGTCGAGGAACCTTATGAATATTTGAGTGATAGTCTCATTGGGCTTCATTTTGAATGTATCATATTTTTGTCAGACTGCTGATCTTTGGTTCTTTAATTTGTGTGGTTCTTTCATGAGTCACCTCCAGAAGCCTCCATACTTCGTGTGAGGTGGAGCGTGTAGTGACCATGTTGAATTTAGTCTTGTCTATGGCACAAAAAGACCATTAGTAGCCCTAGCATCTAGACTAGCCTGTTTCTTCTCCTCGTCGGTATATTTGTCGTGGGGTTTGTCAACAAGTCCCCTCGACAGCAATCCTAGCAGGCTTCTTGTAACCATCAATGACGATGGTCCAAAAATCAAAGTCTAGTGACTTGAGATAGAAACTCATTCTAGTCTTCCAATAAATGTTGATGGTTCTATCAAATATGGGTGGCCTATGTGTGGATTGTCCCTCACCATGGTTTGTAAAAATAGGTTGTGTGGTTGCCATGGATCAGCTCTAGGATGTTAATCTGTATCAAGAGAACAGAGCTCTGATTCCCATTGAAGTACGTGTAGACAACTCTAGAGGGGGTGAATAGAGTATGTGTCGATAATACTCAAATTAAAAAATAGCTCTATTCAAGTCCAACCAACAGAAAGTATAATCAGAGTATAAATACAGAATATAAACAGAGATCAGAGAAGCATACACAGACACAACAGTTTTAACCTGTTTCCCTTATGGAGGACTAGTCCAGGCCTGAGAACTCTAGCTCAGGATTGAAATCCACTATTTGTGAAATAGCGTACAACCACGTGCCTTTACTCAGAAGATCTCGTCAACTTCTTATAGATTCGCAGATGGCAAAACTTGGAATTGTCTAAGTGACTTCTTTTGAAGCTCTTGCACAAAAACTTCTAGCTGACTCGTACTGAGCACCTTTGGGGCTTGGGAAGTTTTGTGGCTAGTATATGAGAAGAGTAAGCTCTAGAATGTATAGGCTATAGAAGAGAAGAAGGGAAGAATTGATTTGATGAATAAAAAGTATGAAATTATGCCCTATTTATACTAGTCAGGGGAGGCAGAATTCGGCCAGAATTCTGTCTCAAAATTCAAAATTTTCAACCGTTGAACAACTAGCATCCAGGAAATCCTAAAATTAAGGTCCAGGATTCTAGAGGGCAGAGTTCGGCCCAAACTTTGTGTGGGGCAGAGTTCGGCCCGAATTCTGTCTCCTAGAGGCCAAAATGTTCAAATAGGCTAGATGGGCTTGGTATGTCTTGGAGTTTATTTGGTGGAGCTTTGGGTATTAAGTTAGGGTTGAGATACTCAGTGCGACTCAACTTACAACAGCCTAGACTCAATAAAATGTAAAAGTACAGACTCGGCGTACAAGAAGTAGCAGCACTATCGTAGCAATCGCCGATAATGTTTTGAACTGATATGTGATGATGTTCTTTTTTAGAGCTTGATGGAGCTCGATGTGTCAAGTTGGATCATAACAGATATCGTCTTGTTAATTATCAAGATCAGGTTGACTGTGATACAGTTTGGGTCAACACCAATGTGGGTTTATTAGTAAGTGTCATAGTGTTTGTATGTGTGCTAACTGTCCAGTGAATAGGGCTTAAGTGTTGACAGTGTGCTAGAGTGAGGTAAGGTATTGTATAGGTAAGGGTTACCTAGTATAGGTGAACCCATGTATAGGTAAATGAGAGTTTACCTATGAAGTTAGGATAGGTAACATGGTATTACCTTAGGGTAAGGTAATTTTAATATATATGTTATAGGTTATCTATAATTATAGGGAATAGATAATATCATAATATATGATAAAGTATTACCTATATCTAGGTAATGCACTATAGGATAATACCAAGGTAGGTAATACATGTATAGGTAACTGGGCAAATACATATATGTTAGAAATAGGATATTACCTAATATAGGTAATGTCATGAGATAGGTAATATATGTAATAGTAATATAACACAAGGTAGGTAAAGACTAGATATAGGGTAAATTCAATTAGGGATTATCTATATAGTAAAATAAGTGAACTTAACCTAGATTTGACTTGATTTGACCACGGTTGACCAGTTTGACCCAAAAGTCAACCTTTAGGTCAAATTGACATAGTTTGACCCCGGAAGCCTAGCTTGACCTAGATTTGACTAAGATTGCATATTACACTTTAGATAGACATGTTTAAACAAACTTAAACACTAATTATCGTATATATTTTATATAGGTCTTTGTGACTCCACTTTGGACCTTTATTTACATTTATTGCTCAGGACCGTAGACGAGTACATTCTCTGATAGTTTTCATTACTTTGATAGTTTCTATATATTTAGTTATAGTATTTTACTTGATTCCTGACACGAGGATACACGAACTAGTATACATTGGATCCCATCATGATATGTATTCCTGGTTTAACCTGGTATACTGGTACTTGCTTGTTATTGTTCTTGTACTTGTGTATACACCAATTTGGGAGTGGTTTGGCCCCTGTTTCTTGAATTTTATATCATAACGTCACATGGTTGGATCCATTATACTATTCGGGGGATTGGGGAGTTATTAGGGCTTATGTGATCATACTCCTACTGGTGCATAGCTCACCTTGCCACACGAAGGGTGTAGCCTGACCTTACTTGTACTTGTGTATAGCTTTCCATATATGGCCAGCCTGATTTCTAGATTTATCTATACTTGTACTTTTGCATAGCCGATCAAGTAGAATAGCCTGATCTTGATCCAGTCCCATCACATAATACTCTAATATCTCAAGGTACCATTTATATTACATATTATCTCAGATTTCCTGTTATACATCATATTCCAATTTTACTACATGTAGACATAACATGACATGATTACTAGTTTATCTTGTACTTCTTATTACTCAGTTTTGATATTTATCATGTACTTCATTATAACCTGTTTATTATAGCACTTGTCAATTTAATGAAACTGCTGTTAGTATATGTACTTCGCTCAAATCCTGACTGGATATTATTTTTCAGAGGACTTAGAGGCCTGTTGCACGACCTACTATGGGTCTGGGATAGATGAGAATACTGATCAGGACTTGCCTATGGAGCCGGTGCTCATAGAGGATGCACCTCCAGTAGTGACTTAATATTAGCTATGTTTTGCTATATTTGTCTCCAGATTGTTACACTTGGTCTGTTATATTATTTCAGGATATGTGCTATGTTTAGACTTCTAGACTTATTTGTGTTATGACTCTTACTATTATTTCAGACTCTATCTTCATTATCTTCTATCCAATTATCATTCTTATCTTCCTCTAGCAATTGTAATTGAGTTTTATATATCATATGTCATATTATTCCTCCATGAGGAGATGACAAGTTTATATTCCATATTGTTATATATGATATTATAGACAACCTATACAACGTTCTACCATTGACATTGCAACTAGTCTGGACGCACCCACGTCCTCGTGCCCCTAAACCTGGTGCGGGTCATGATAGCACTCTAAACTTTATCTTTCAGTTTTTCATATTTGTACTTATTACTTTATATAGTTGCTACTGTGCCTTTATTACTTTTAAGAGGGATAATTATTCGTTGCACTCTATTCACCCCCCTAGATTTGTCACACGATCCATAAGTGGTATCAAAGCAGGTTATTTTTTATATGACACTTTAGGGTACACATGGCAGTCGTGAAATCTATATTTACAGATAAAGGGCAATCCACAAATAGACCCCCACTATTTATAGAACAAACTCTACATATTGGAAGACACAGATGAGATTCTTTCTTAAATCACTTGACTTTGAATCTCTTGTCAATTATCATAGACGGTTATAAAAAGCCACCTAGAATAGTGATTGATGGCAACCTTATTGATAAGCCCCATGATAGATACACAGATTAGAGAAGACACAAGCAAGTCTTGATGCTAGAGCAATTAATGCATATTTTGCTATAGACAAGATTGAGTTGAATAGAGTATCTACATGTGTCACATCATACAATATTTGGAAACTTTTTGAGGTAACTCATCAAGGTACTTTTCAAGTAAAGGAATCCAAGATTAGCAGACTGACACAAGAGTATGAGGCTTTCAGAATGAAGCCGAATGAATCAATCACACAGATGTTCACTTGTTTTCTAGATATAATCATCTATATTATCTTGGCAAAGATTACAGTAATAATGAGAAGATACGTAAGGTACTCTGGGATTGACCAAGAACTAGAATTCCAAGGCTACCACAATCATAGAAGAAAACAATCTCACCACCATAACGCTAGAGACACTCATGGAAAAGTTGATGACTCATGAGCTGGACCTAAAGGACTTTGAAGAATCTACACCAAAGAAAAAAAATCAATAGCCTTCAAAGTACATGCAAAGAAAGTCTCAAGCGAAGAAACATATGATGATGATGATACCATGGTGAGGAACAAGCCCTGCTGGTGAAGAACTTCAAGAAATTCTTGAGGTTTGAGAAATTAAAAGGAAAGAAGAAAGATCACCAAGATAGCAATGATGAAGAACCTATCTGCTATGGATGCAAGAAGACAGGGCACATAAAGAAAGACGATCCAATTGCTAAGAAGGAAAGTCGCTATGAATGATCAAATAGAAAGTCTTCGCCCTGAAATTGCACAAATACAAGCATCTAACACAAATGTGAAGTAGTGACTCGAGGAAGATGACAGACCAAGAATACTTCAGATGTATTCTTAATGGCATTTAATTTGGTATCTACTAACCCTTTGTATGATAATTTTACTTTTGATGAACTTCCTGATGCCTTTATTGACCTGCTTTTTGAACACAAGAAAGTACTGAACAAGTACAAATAGTCTTGAAAAAATTAAAGCATACACAACTGAGATTGAAAGGATGTCTACCCTATTGAATTATATAAGAAAACATCTCCCATTAGTAACACGGAAGAAGTTTCAACACTTAAGCTGAGCTTACATGATGCTCTTGATGGCATCGAAAAGAGAGATCAAGAGTGTGCTAAACGCATTGCTTTATATGGGAAGAATAAGTATAATATAGCTGCACAAAGAATAGATGATTTATATGCCAAATATGATGAGGCATGTGTAATCTCTAAAACGTTAGAGATTAAATTGGATAAATAGGTAATACATACTACCCAATCAAAGATCTGTCCTGTGACACATCACACATATGATAGGACACGATCAAAGAAATCATACAAACCAAATGTTACACATTATCATGCTTTTGTCTATAAGTATCCATGGAAGACACAAAAGACTCATGTCTATACTACGCCACTAAGCACCAACACTTATGCTATCTATAATATGTAATTTTTGTGGCAAACACGGACACATCTTATAGTATTGTATAATTAAAAAACTAGTAGACATGAATGTACATACTAGGATACCAAAGACTAACATTTTTGTACTTTAAAAAAATGGGTACCAAATGTCGCATCTACTCGTTTTGTAGGTGGGTCAACCCTCTCTTGCTAGAAACAAATGAATTCTCGATAGTGGGTATGTTCGTAACATATTACTAGTGATGCATCTCTATTCGCAATGCTATTGATGAAAAAGAAGGATACGTCTCCTTCAGAAATAATTTGAAAGGTTACATAATAGGTAATAGTAATATTAGTATTCCTCCTTACCTAGTCATAAAAAATGTTTGTCTTGTTACAAAGTTAAAACATAATCTATTAAGCATTAGTCATCTTGTTGACAATGGTAATAGTATTAACTTTGTGAAAGATAAATGTTTCTATATATGAAATGTCAACTGGGAATATGATTTATGATGGAATAAGGGAGAAAAATTATAATGTCTTTTATCTATCAGAGAATACTAGAGGTGCAGATAAATGCCTACTAGTCAACAAAATAAAAGTTGGCTATGGCACATGAGACTAGGACATGCCAACATGGATACTATCTCAAGGTTATCCACGAGAAAATTGGTAAAAAAATCACCAGAAATTACCTTCAGAGAGACTGATATGTGTATAAGAAAACAAAGCAATTAGTCTTCTTTTAAATCCATTAATGCTATAAGTACTTCTAGACCCTTGTAATTATTACATATGGATTTATTTGGACCGATTAGAGTCGACAGTCTTGGTGGTAAACTCTATGTCTTTGTTTTTACTGATGATTTCTCTCGATTTACATGATTTTTTTTATCAAACAAAAGATACACTTTTTGAATTTGAGATATTTTGCAAAAATGTTCAAAACGAAAAAGGCTTCATATTACTCGCATCTAAAGTGATCATGGAGGCAAATTTGAAAGCTCTAATTTCAAAAAGTTTTTTGATTCAAATGTCTATGTTCATGAATTTTCTTATCCTAGAACTCCCCAATAGGTGTTATAGAGCGGAAGAATGGAACTCTTAGCGATATGGCTAACCAGTATAATTCTTCTGAACTATTTTGGGTTGAAGCTATAAGTACATCTTGTCACATTTTGAATATGGTTTTGATTCGACCTATATCAAAAAGACTCCCTATGAATTATGGTTGGTAAAGTCCCTAATATTTCTTATTTTAAAGTTTTTGGTTGTTGTTGTTTCATTTAGAACACGAAGGATAACTTGGACATGTTCGACTCTATGGAGGTGAAGTCCTTGGATATGCTGCTAAGAGTAAAGGCTTTAGAATTTTCAATAAAAGGTCACTGATTGTTGAAGAATCTATAAATGTTTTCTTTGATGATCTTAATAGTCAATTGCTAAGTGATAGTAATGACGATGACATGGGAAAAACATCCAGCAAAGCACCTAAAGATACTGCTATCGGTACAAGCTACTTGGAGAGTCTACAAAAGAAGATGAGGTTCGTGTTAGCCCATCTAGAAACCTTGGTCATAGGTGATGTATCTAAAGGAGTAAGTACTCATTCATCTACTAGAGATATAGCTACAAATGTTGCTTTTATTTCACAAGTAGAACCTAAGACTGTAGCAAATGATTTTAATGATAAATTTTGGATTTATGCCATACAAGAGGAATTAAACCACTTGAGAGGAATCAAGTTTCGGAACTTGTTCCTAAACCTATTGGTCACTCTATAATTTGTACCAAATGGGTATTCTGAAGTAAAATTAGTGAGAATGGACAAGTCATTCATAATAAAGCACGTCTATTTCCTTAAGGTTATAATCAAGAAAAGAGAATTGATTATGACGAGACATGCTCCTATTGCTAGATTTGAGTCCATTCGCATACTTTATGTACTAGCATATTTTTATAATTTTGAACTATTTCACATTGATGTTAAAAGTGATTTTCTAAGTGACTTTATAAAAGAAGAGGTTTTTGTTAAACAACCTCATGTTTTTAAAGATTTTAAGTTTCCAGATCACATTTTAAAGTTATGAAAGACGCAGTACCGACTCAAACAAGCCCCTCGTGCTTGGTATGATCGTCTTAGCTCCTTCCTACTTAAAAATAACTTTTTAAAGGGAAAGTTGCTACTACTCTGTTTATCAAATCCCTTGATAATGGTATTTTCTTAGTGCAAATATATGTTGATGACATCATTTTTGGTTATACTAATGAGCTACTTTGTCAAGAGGTTTATAAGTGTATGCAGAGTGAGTTTGAGATGAGCATGATAGGAGAACTCAACTACTTTCTCGGATTACAAATCAAGAAGAATTCACAGGGAACATTCATCAATCAAGCTAAGTATACGAAGGAATTGTTGAAGAAGTTTGACTTCGGCAGTGCAAAACCTATCGGCACACCAATGGCTACATCAATCAAGCTTGATCTTGATGAAAGTGGCAAACATGCTGACCAACTTATCAAGATATGATTGATAGTTTACTATACTTAACTATTAGTTGTCCTGATATTTTGTTCAGTGTTGTATACTACCAAAATAAGTCAAATCAGCGACAAAATTAGCGACTCTAAAGGAAGACGTCGCCAATATTTTGCATATTAGCGACGTCTATAAAAGACGTTGCAATACGACACTATTTGCGACATCCAGCGATGTCTACCGACCAGCTTTAATTTCATAAAAGATAACGTCGCAAAATAGTTGATAAATGTCACTATATTTTTTACATTAGCGACATTAGTGACTCCAACATAAATATGTCGCCGTATAATAAACAAATGGCAATGTCTAGCGACGTTTCTATATGTCGTTGCTAAGTTTTTAATATAGGGCATCAGGTTTTGTTTACCCCCACTCAATCAAACCCCCAAATTTTTTAACCCCCTCTCCCTCCTCCGACCTCCAGCCCCCCTTCGCCTACTGCCCTCCTCTGCCGCCTCTAGCCCACCCTCCGCTGCCTCCAGCCCCCCTTCGCTGTGACCCCCCGGTGCAGGAGCTCTTCCTCCCCCTCCGTAGGTGCTTCTTCCCTTCCCCCCTCCGCCTCTGCCTTCGCCTTTGCCTCCGGTTCTCCTCTCCTCCAACGACCCCCTCCCCAATCAACCCGTTCGGTCTCGGTAAACCCTAACCCCCTCTCTCTTGTAGCATAGACACCTACATGACACGACATACGATACAAACACACACTAACATGACACTGATATGACACACACACAACTGACATGACACACATTATCACAAACACATACTGACACAAGACACAGGACACATAATGAAACACTAGCATGAACAATTAGTTAATTTCAATTTTAGTTTAATTTTTTACATTTAGTTAATTTTAAAATATGTATAGAGATTATATTCTGTTTTAATACATAATAAGGAAATTGTCATGTATTTGAGGTTATAATGAGATGGACACAACATAGATACATAAATGAGTTAGTATAACGGAAATGAATAAGTTGTAACCGACACACATGTTGGAACTAGTTTTGTTATATTCTAAGGAAGGTTATATGTGTATGACGGGTCCTAAATTTAGGCTATGTAAGGGAGGTTGTATCCTAGATGTATTTTGATATCTAAGATAAGAAACATACGTATCCATCTAAGTATATATGTATCTATATTTATATTTTGATACTAAGGAGCATCGTAGTACCTAGAGTGTATCCTAGAAGTATATAAGATATTTAGGAATTAGGTAATTGTCAAGATAAGTTTGGGGTTTAATTGAAAGTATCTAGAGTGTATAGAGTGAGTATCTTATAAGATATGGTATGGTGTCAAGTGTAGGTATGATTGGTATAGTGTTAAGACATGTGACAAGATACTAGGTATGTAGAAAAGTACTAGCCAGGTATTGCCAAGTATTTCATGGTAAGTGCTAGCTAGACAAGTGCTACTAATAGAACAAGAGCCCCGAGAAACAATGATAGATATCGTGAATCTAATGATGCAATACTGAAAGTCTTTAATGCTTTCAGAAAGCCTTCGAGAAAAATGTAGAAGAGATATTTGAATGACGAGGAACTAAGGACAACTTAGTTGTATATATTACTCAATTGTGGCGAGGATGAAGTGGAGAAGCACGAGGGGTAAGTAACTAATATGTCCACATTTACGTTATCTATGTAATAGTATCCCATATTATTATTACACTAATTGGCCGATGTGTTGTTGTTTTTAGCACATTTAATGATGAGGTGAGGTCGAGTAGACAATACATAACAAATGAAGAACTAGAACAGGAAACGAAATGTCATTTCCCTTCATGGTTGAGTGCATATGTAAGGAGCTCGGTAATTACTTTTTGTATATATACTTTATACATTAATTAATGGAACATTGAATTTAATTTCTTATCTTATGGCATTTAGGTCGATCATCTAGACGCAACACTAGATAATGAATTTATTAGAACTCTAGCCAAGGGGCCAATTTATGCCGTCAAAATCTGGCCAAGCTATTGTGTGAATGGGTTTAGGTTCTAGTCAACAAATACTCCGATCATAGAGAGCTTTGCAGATCTTGATTCGACAAAAAATATTGTTTGTGTATCAAATCTATAAACTGCAAAGATGTTGATCCAGGCAATAATTTCTATGACGTCTTATGAGAGATTATGGAGTTGACATATAACTATGGCATATAGCCGACTAAGATCGTGTTATTCAAGTGTGATTGGTTCAATCTGATCCAAGATCAAGGTTGAAAAATTGACAAGCATAGCCTTGTGGATATTAACTACTGGCGTCGATATCAAGGATAAGAACCATTTGTCCTAACAAGTCAGGCTCAATTCGTTTACTTCATTACTTATCCTAGACGGGGAACAACGAGGATAGACTGGTGGGCAGTATTCAAGACTAAAGCCAGAAAAACCTATGATGTTGACGAAATAACGTATTAGGAGGACGAGCTACCTCACGTAACAAATACAGTTGATGTGGACACAATGGAAGTTTCTTATTACACGTCTCATCGTGTAGAAGAGGTAGAAGTATCCGAATAAAAAAATGACGTAGATGAAAGCGAATATAAGGAAGAAGAGGAAGATGAGGACGATGAAAACGAAGAAGATAAATTTTCAGAAGATGATTGAAAATAAAATATAAAATATGTCATGTAATATCTATTTTCAGAAGATGATTGGAAATAAAATATAAGATAATTAATCTCTACTTTTCATCAATCTTACCAAATGACGCCCATAAATCGAGTACGTCGCATGAGAGAGGCACAGATGGCTGCCGAGGAGGAAGTGGTACCTCCTGTTGATGCGGAGGAAGTGGTATCTCCTACCGTTGAGGTGGTGATACCTAATGCCGAGATCGTCGTTAAGGAGGAATTGCTACCTCCTATTGTTAAGGAGGAATTGGTACCTGATCATACTATTAAGGAGGAAGTGATTCCTAAAGTCGAGATCGCTGTGCGGGAGGAATTGGCACCAAAAGGCAGTGGCATTGGGATTTGCAGTCACCCAACTCCTATAGCATATCTTGATCACCTGGACCTTCTTATTTGCAGTATTTGAGGGATTGGTATCTGCCCAACGTAGAGTTATATGAAATGACTTTTGATCGGATTTGTCTCCGATAGACTTATTTTTGGATTAGAATTCTGATTATGGCATAGCCTTCTGTCTGAATTTGTCTCTGGTAGACTTATTTCTTGGATGTGGTTGCTTTATTTCTGGACTAGATTTTATGTTTATTATCTAGACTTAGATATTTCTGGATGTTATTATGTAGACTTGGTTATTATCTAGCAATTCAACGAAGGGTTGCTCTGGGTCTAATTTTTATCAATTGTGACTTATTAAATGCATGAAGATTTGATTTAGAATGTGTATTATATTTCTTGTATATGTCTATTTTTTATTATATGTTATTATCAGGTATGGCAAGACGAAGAGGACCGTACCTCGGTCAGTCCTGAGGTAGAGGAGCACCCCATTCCGGTAGATGTTCCACCAGTGGATGGAGTGCTCCTCCATTACCAGATAATGGTTCTGGACCCTCGTCTCCGAGTACTCTAGTGTACCGACCAGTCTTATCTCCGACTGCGTTGATGGCACGTGGTCGTACTCCTGGGGCGGGTAGTTCCAGGCATGAGACTACTACCCCGTCCTACGTTCCTCCTACTCTGTCTCCATATCAGAGCGATCCCCCATGTGTAAACTCCCTAAAATTATTACTATATTTTACTATTTTTTAATTTGATTATGGTAACTAAGGAAAAATATATATAAATTTTATGAGTTTATTTTATGAAGTTTCATTTTTGTAGCCTATAGAGAAATAAGTATTAAATATTTTGTAAATATGGGGAAATTGCATTATACACGTGGAAAATATTTTTATTTTGATTTATTTAGACTTCTTATTACTTTATTGCTAAATAAAAGACTATATCTAGTATATGCAAAATACTATTTATGTGAATACATATATTTGATTATCTTTTATAATTAAATATATGTGTATATATATTGGGAAATTTTATAAAAAAAATATATTTAAGATTTTATGATTATATTTAAATTTATTTTTATAATTTTGTTATTGTTAGATTTATTAAAAGAATTGTTATAGAAAAAAAAGAAAGAAAAAGAAAATCAAACATGGAACAATGCTTAGCACTGTTCCTTCACCCCTTCTTCCCAGGGCCCAAGCCCGACCCCCCTTTCTACGAAGAAAATAAGGAAGCAAAGACTCAAAAGTCTCGGTTGGATTCGAATTCGAACTCCCACAAAATCTTTGCCAAATTGTTTTAAATTTTTTTTTCTGTGAAATACTAATTTGATTCTCCTACATCTAAATCTAAATCTTGAATCAAATCCCATATGAATTCGAATTATATTCGAATTTAAAAAACGAGTATAAAAACTTGACCTGTCCATATAATTCTTCGAAAACCCTTACAAAATACCTCGTGATCGAACCCTCTGTCACCTGCAACCTCCCTAGAGTCTCCTCCGACTACTGCAACGTCGTGCACTGTAGTAGAGAGGCCAGAGATCCTCCTAAGGCCGACCAGAACAGAGTAGTCTCTGTTCACATCCTGTAGCAAGGTACCCCTCTTTCCATCTCAAATCCTTGATTTCTACTCGACTAATTTCGAAGCTATAAACTCGTATAGAAGGCCTACTTGACCCTCTCCATATCCCAGCAAAGGGATTTGGTAATCGTTTAGCCACTGATCCAGAAAATCGATGAAAAGATCGCCCAAAAACCTGTTCAAGAACAAGACACCAATAGTCCTCAAACCCTAATTGGAAGGCAATTCCTCGTCGACCCTCCGACAGTTTCAAAATTTTGTTTAAACAGGTTTTTAGACAACCAATAGGAGACTGAAACCTAGCTTTTGGTTTTCATTTTTGTTGATTAAATTATCGTTAATTTAGTTTGAAAGTTTAGAAAAAAATCAGCTTTCAAAGAGTGAATTTCAATAAATTTTTACCGATACGACGTGAGCCCCGACAAACCGGGCAACGTATTTGCAACCCATTAGCATCGAAAGACGCGTATGGATGTTATCGTCGTGTGAGATTTGACGGAGCTCAATTTTGTCGACTGTGCACGACGAAATCGAGGCGTATCCGTCAAGATATCCCGTATCGGCCACTTGACAAACTAGGCCATAACTTCGTGCACATTCATCATCTCGAGAAGAAACTTGCGCCAATAGGACCGTATTGCTTTTTTGGTCCTGTGTGCCAAGTTTGGTCCGATTCTGAAAAGGTCGACTGGAACGCCTTTTTGGCGGGCCCGCGACCCGATCCAACGGACGAATTTGTGCACGGCCCACCAGAAACCAACTTTGGAAATACGGTTGGGTTCGTCTCGTCAAACTTGACCCATAGACATATAGTTTGATGATTTAAGAGACCGTAGGTACTTGCACACTTTTAGGTACAAAATAGGTCCAACGAAGGACATCATTTGATCTGAAATTTTGATTTTACTCCTATGTCTAAAATTGGACTTTTGGGCAGGCTTTCAAGGCATATCTTTTATAACAAAAACATTCGTGATGTTTGTTTCATCATCCGGGGATGTTTAAGGTAGTTGGCTTTCCTTGCTTCGTTGATCTGCCGATTCGAGATATTAGAATTTACTATTCCTGTGCACCACCCTCAAGCAAGATACCTTGTCATTTACTATCTACTTACTTTAGCTCATATTTTATGCATCTATTTATTATTTTTTCTGCAAAATAAATTGTGTTTCTTAGTTATATTAAGATACAATGTTACTTTCTAGTTCAAAATTCCTGCTATTTAATTATTTTGTGTACATTAAACATAGATTTAAGGGACCACCCGTGGTTGTGTTGCATTCATAGGCCTTGACACATTTGTAACACAAAGTGTAACACCCACTTTTCAAAAATAAGGGTAATTTTGAAATTTTATAATTATAATCATTTAATAATGATATTTAAATCATATTGTGATTTTTGGTGATTTTTAATCAATTTAAAACTATTTAAAATATTGAATTGTGATTTTGATGGTTAACTAGTTAAACCCTAGTTTTGCTAAGCCTAGAGACTAACCATGACCAAGGGAGCCTAGCCATGTGATTAGAATGTCATATTACTACTTTTTAGCCTAGGGATATTTTGGTCATTTTGAAATTTTGTGAAATCGTAATTTTGATTAATTAAATATTGTGCTAATCTCTTAGTTAAGCCTTAACCTAAAAGTTTAACCTAACCTAGATTAGTCTTGAGGTTAGAATCATGGTTAGAACATTCCTACTAAGTGCCAAGGTTAGTAATATCAAGATATTATTGTTGTAGGATATTTCTCTTAGGATATTTGTGAAAAAGAAAGCCTTAGGACTAATTGAACCAATAGGAGGACTTGAAGTTGGATGGAGAAGCCTTAGCCACTCATCTATATCTAAACCTATCCCTAATTCATCTAGTGGCCAGCCATACAAGCGCCCCCTCCTATAAGTATCACATTTAAGAACCCTTGCCTCTTTTTAAATACGTAGAAAGAACCCTAATTTGTTCTTCCCTGAACTTCTCCCATTTAATCTAAATTGAGTCCAAATTAAGTCAAATCAATTGCATCATCATCTCCAATAGTAGAGAAGACTTGTGGAGACTTGCTAGCAAGGTTTGAGGACGTTTGAACCATAGCAAATCGAAGAAGACATCAAGTCGAGGCTCTTTATATTGAATTTAAACTCTCAATGGGTAAAATCCTATAAACCCTAATGGATTCCTGATTTCTTTACATATATGCATCCATTTAGGGTTCCCCTAGGTGTAGCCCAAGTTTGGTAGGAATTTGTGTCCATTTTGTGTCCGTATCGGACACGTATCGGTGTTTTTAAAGAAGTGTTTGGTAAAACGCCACATAAAAATAGATTTTAGTAATTTGCAAAACTAATTACATGTATTTGTAGCTAATTAGGTCTATATTATATATCAAATTGACACAGTCAATTTTAGGCATATTTGGACACTATTTTAGGGCACGGACACGCAGCACGAGACACCGCACGGGGCTCGTGCGGCTTCCCTGCTGCTCGGGGTCGACACAGGACACGATACGGCACCATGTGCTATAAAACTTCATGGACACGTGGGACTAGTGTCTGATATGACACCCAGAAAATTTTATAGGCCCTCGTTCAGTGTGCTCGAAGAAAATTGACCTGCACTGATTTTGTACAGTACTGTGTATCCGAATTTTGAGCCACTGATACGGCTCTCGTGTGAGGACACGACATTGGCGAACATGTGTGCACAAGCTTGACTCGTCTCGAGCTCTGTGTCGTGTCCAATCGGACATGACATGGCCGCACGAGGAGTGCTTTTCACTGTTTCTGATACACTGAATTTTGCATGTTTGGACACATTCACGTTCAGTTTTCTGGACATGAGCACTATCCCCTGACACGTATGTTTGTACCAAAACCTGTGCACGTTTGATTGGATATAATTTTGAGTGTTTGAATCGAAATGGGGTTGTATACTGGGTTTATATACATATAAACTGAGTCTAAGTTAGATTATTCAAATGTAAACCAAGAACTTGATTCACCTTTATAAAATCTGAGAATATTGATTTGGTTAAAATGTTTGAGTTGAGTAGGCAATGGTTTGATTGTTTTGTTATCTGAGTTAAACCTGAGATTAGGATTTGGTTTGAATCTTGTTGATTCACTGATTTAAACTGATATTTGAACAATGAAAACTAAAACCTGAAAACTGATTTTTGGTTTGGGATTCACTGTGAATTGTTAATGTAGGTTTAAGTTGGTTATCTATATGTGTATGTGTGTGTGTGTCAATATATATATGTAGTTTTGTGTCTGTGTTGTAGCTGGACACTGACACAGTGTACACACACCCTATGCTCACACACACACACGTGTCCACTGTTTCCCAGTTTTTCCTTATTCACTGTTTTCTCAGTTTCCCCCTTTGCTCCTGTTTTTCCTTCCCTTTCCATTCAGTTTTCCCTTCCTTTCACCTTCCCTTTTTGTTTTTTATGAATGATATGTTGTAGGTATCCTAACTAATTAATTCATATATGTTATGTATATATATTGTAATATACATATATATGCATGAATACAATGTATGCTTAATGATAAGGTAGTACCTAATGTGTGCCTCAATATGCAGGAATGATATGTATGAATGTAATGCATGTATGTAGGTTTACGTAGGTTAATTGATTTTCTTTTTATGATATGCATATATGTATCAGTTTGGGGGTTTCCTCTAGTGGCTCAGTGTATATGATTGAGTAGAGTATGGGGTATGAGATTGGGTAGGGGTTAGATGTATAATATATAGACACCTATACTACATAGCTAGCTAAGGTATCAACAATATGTGGATTAGGCTATATGTGTAGAGTGAGGACTATAGATATAGTAGGGGCAAGATAATACATGCTTAGCCTAGAAAGGAAAGGACAAATCTAGACTTGAGTAAATATTTTAGTAGAAATGGAAATAGGCATAGACTATATATATAAGGCTATATTATATATGGAATATCCATTCATATATAGAATAGGGTGATAGAGGAAGGTTAGTGTATTGCACTTGTAGACTATATATATGGGTATCCAATATAGGCTAGCTATCTAGGATATTGACTATAATAGACTAGAGTTGACCAATTGACTCTTTAACCTAGAAAGAGCCTAGTTAACCTTGTTTGACTAGATAGTTGACCAAACCCTAGAATTGACCAAGGTTGACCCAATAGTTCAAGATTGACTAGAGTTGACCAAAAGTCAACATTGAGTCTATATGTGACCAATTGACCTTGTTTGACTAGATGTTGACTTAGTTGACTAAGATTAACTTAGTTGACCAACCCTAAAGTTGACCAATAGTTGACCATTGACCAAATTGATCCTTGCTAGCCTAAGTTTGACCAGTTGACTAAGATAGCCTTGTTGTTGACCTAGTTTGACTAGATGTTGACTTGGTTTGACCCATAGTTGACCAAGTTTGACTTTGACCTAGATTGACCTAGAAATCATGTAGATTACATCGTAATGTTCTATATTATCATTTTGGACATGTCATAACCCATATTACTCTATTTACGACATTGGGACTCTGGTGCAGACATATGATATTATACTACTCTTTTCAGAGTGTCAGGCGAGTACATTCTCTGATAGTTCTTTCATTTACTTGTCAATTACTATACTTTAGTCCTAGTTAGTTCTATGTGATTCTCTGTTACAACACATATTGGCTTTCTGAATTCATGTATGTAACACACATACTTTACTTGTCTGGCCCTACTATTCGAACCACCTATTAGCATCTTCATGTGCTGGTTGGACTTGTATTCGTCTTATGTGTTGGATTATGGATTCATTTGTATAAGATTAGGCAGAGAAATACTGATTAGACATGTAGACATTTTCCACTATTCGAATCACCCCTCTGTGAATGATATTCGAACAATAGCCAATCCTCACCTGATCAGTGTGTGGGGGTACCGTATTACCTACAATCGTTACATGTCGATCTCGGTATTTTAAAACACACTTGGAGAATTAATTCGAATCATTGTTAGAACGTCATGTGAATCATTATTCGTACCACCTTATTCGAATCGCCTTATTAGAACAATGATTAGAATCACATTCGACTCATACTGTACTGGAATCACATTCGACTCATATTGTATTAGACTCATATTGGGATTACACTCGACTTACATTGTATTGTCTGGACCTGTCATGTTACTCTAGTTCAGCTAGATCTTATTTTACAGTCTTCATTGCCATGCTTCTTCTCTTGTTTAGTTACCTTACTTTCTTTGTACCTTAACTGTTTCTCTACATCATTACTCGTATAAACTGTCATGTTCATCAATACAATTTTCTATAACTGTTTTATAGTTCTTTGTCATTTACTTAGGATTTTTAGATGACGTGTGCTCGTTCCTGTCATGACTGGACCTGTTGAAAATATTACATATGCTTGCTCTGAGGACATTTGCCCTACTTGCCTTAGAGCAGGAGATGGCTTAGCTACTTTTGGCCCTGACACTTAGGAGTGATAGAGAGACTAGCTAGTAGACTTGGTTTAGTTTTCATGTTTTAGAACTTGAATTGTAATAACTTGAGATATGAGTTTGTATTTGAGTTTTTTGAGATATTATTATTTAATAGTTTATATTTGTTGTTGTTTAGTCTTTAGTTATAATCTTCTGTGTTATCTTATCGTTCTTAGACTGTGATTGAGATTTCATTATATCTATACTTGTCCTCCGTTCGGAGTTGAGACAATCCTCAGGTGCTCCTCGCACTTGGACAACTTCCCATACAACTGCTCCCTCCTGAAAGTGTCCAACACAATCCTCAGGTGCTCATCGTGCTCCTCTGGTGTCATCGAATAGATGAGGATGTCATCAATGAAGACCACCACGAACTTGTTAAGGTACTGATGAAATACCTTGTTCATCAAGTTCATGAATACCGCCGGGGCGTTGGTCAACCCAAACGGCATGACGATATACTCATACTGGCCATAGCGAGTCCGAAAGGCAGTCTTCGGAATGTCATCCCGCTTCACCTTCAGCTGATGGTACCCGGTACGCAAGTCAATCTTCGAGAACACCCTCGCCCCGCTCAACTGGTCGAACAAGTCATCAATACTTGGCGAAGGATACTCGTTCTTGATGATAAGGTTGTTGAGCGCCCTGTAATCAATACACAAACGTACCGTACCATCCTTCTTGGGGACGAAAAGAACTGGCACGCCCCAAGGGGAAGAACTAGATCGAATAAAGCCCTTGTCCTCCAGCTCGTCGACCTGCTTCTTCAGCTTCGCTAACTCATTGTTGTTGATTCTATAGACGTGCTGGGAGATAGGCTCAGCGTCCGGCACTAGGTCTATAGAAAACTCAACATCACGATCTGACGGCATCCCGGGCAGCTCCTCGGGAAAGACATCCAAGAACTCAGCAATAAGTGGATGTGGCAACACCGGCCCCGCCAACAATGCTTCGCAGAATCCATCTCCCTGCTCCACTGCACCCCTGGTGAACTCATACTCCGGCTCTTCCGGCGGCCTAAACAGAATCCTGCCCCCTCTACAGTCGATGCTAGCGTGGTGCATGCTCAACCAATCCATACCAAGTACCACATCGTAACTCGGAAGTGGCATTACGAGCAAACACGCACTCAGCTCCCGGCCTCTCAAAGAAACTCTCCGCCCTTTGTAAACATTATTAACTAGGATGATGCCATTCCTAGTCATAATCTTGTAAGTCCTACCAAGATACTCAGTAATGATATTGTGCATAAGAGCAAAAGAAACAGACACAAAACTGTGCGTAGCACCAGAATCAAACAAGGCTAAAGTTGGAAAAGAAACAAGCAGAATAGAACCTGCGACTACATCCGCAATAGGCTCCATCTCCTCAGCTGCAAGAGCAAAGGCTCTACCCTGACCACCCCGCTGCTGGTGGTGCTGAACAAACCGCTACTGCTGGGTCGGAAGTGGACCCCTCGGCTGTACTGCATGAACTCTCGCCGGTGCCCCCTGAGCTGCTACCGCTCCACGGGCTACCCTGCGAGGGTTCGCAGGACAATCCCTCAACTGATGTCTAGCCTCCCCGCAGTAGAGGCACAAGCCTAGCCTCTTCCGGAAAACCTCTCAGACGTGATCGGGCCTCTTGCAGAAGTGGCAAGGAGCCCCATGCTGTGACTGCCTCGGCTGAGTGTGCTGCACCTGCTGCTGAACCGGTGCTCTGGCCTGCACCTGCGGCTGGTGATGCTGGAAAGAACGATGCTGAAGCTGAGGGCGCTTAGCAGCCCCCGCGCTGCTAGTAGCCCCCGAGAAAAGATCACGCTCCCTCTTGGGCTTCAAGCCCCACTCCCGCTCTACCTTGCGGGCCTCCGCGTAGATTTGGGTATAAGTCTCATAGAAGGAGGGAATGAGGATCTTGATATCCCAAGTCAGCCCCTCCCTGAAATGGCTTGCCCTGATCTCCGGGTCTCGAACCATGTACTCTGTGTATCGGCTCAGACGGCCGAACTTCGCTGCGTACTCCTCCACAGATAGACTGCCCTGCTGCAGATCCTGGAACTGTCACACCAGGTCAATCTTGTCCGCGGGGAAAAAGAACTTCTCTTTGAAGAGGAGCTTGAACTCTGCCCAAGTACGGCCCTCTCCAGCTAGGGCTGGCTCGTTTCTGAACCAGGTGCGCGCAATGTCTAGCAACTGCAAACCTACCACCTCGACCTTCAGATCGTATGCCAGGCGGGAGGCCCTCATCTGCCGCTCGATATCCTCAAGCCAATCATCTGCATAGACCACACCCTCGGTCCCGCTAAAGTCATGGGGCCCGAGCTTCTTAGAGTCCTGGATATCTCCGTACCTCGGTCGCGTCCCCGGATACGGAGCCCTCTGCTCCACGGCTGCAAGGTCCAACTGATGGGCATCCTCCATGTCCTGACGTATCGTGTCTGTCTGTCTCTGCTGAGCCTCGGCCTGGGCTCTCTGAGTCTCCAGCATCTGCTGGAGGAAAGTCAGCATCTGCCTAATATCTGTAGGCAGAAGAGGTAGAGGTGGAAGTATGTCTACAACTAGCAGAGGAATCCGCTACGTAGCAGGAGGAATAGTGCCTGCATCAACCACTGGTTCTGCAGTCGAAAAAGTCGTAGCAACCCTGGGGTCAGCCCTCGTAACCAGCGGAGGAGCGCCCCTAAGAGCTGCTGCTACCGACACCCCGACTGCAACAGGAGTATCCGGATCAGGTCCGCGAGTCATAGCAGACCTCTCCGCGTCCGCGGACTCAGGATGCTGGGATCTGGTCTTCACCATCCTGAAGATAGAAATAAGAAGGAAATCAATACGGCACAGGAAATATTATATCAAGGAGGACAATTAGAATGCAAAATCAATATCAAAGACGGTAAGCAAGATAAGCAAGGAAAGATCCTACTGTGATTGAGCACTATTAGCCTACTATCTCATATGTGTAACACAGGCTCGTAGTCAACACTCTAAGACAAGTGCCGCCACGACATCGCACTAATTACGACTTTAGGACCTGCGTGGGCCACCACTAAAACGTGTCACGACCCGTACCCTCTATAAGGGCCGTGCACGTGACAACGCCCAGCCCTCACCGTAAAAACGGCATGGAACGCTGTAGGTTTTCTACTCTAAGAACAGTTTATATATATATCAAAAACCTGTCGAGAATATGGTCAACTCCGAACGGAGGACAAGCAATGAATATATATGAGTGCTTAAATCACAACTCTATGACGATAAAGTAAAGACTGAAAGATAAAGACAACAAGACGATAAAATAATAACCTGTCAAGTCCAACACAAGAATATATACAAGTCCAAGTCTCTAATACAATCCATAATAATAACAGTCTCAAAAGTAGCTGGAGACAAGGTCCAGTACAAAAGACCTACTCTAACTAAGCAATAGGTAAAGTCTCGTCAGGCGTAGCTAAGCCCTGTTGGACCAAAGTCTCCAAGTCTACGCCCACTACGTCATCTGGACCATAGCAGGTACAATAATCCCCTTCGTCAGCATCTGTAATATTTGTCAACATATCCTGTCAAGATGGAACGAGTACAATCTACTAACAACAGTTCACAAGATATAACAAAAGCTATAAGACTGTAAATAGAGAGTATATACAAGAAAATCATGGAATGTACATGTGAGTATCATGGCAAGGTAAGCTGTAAATCTAGAGCTAGGACAAGGCAAGTAAACTGATCATGGCATGTACAAGAATCAAGAATCATATATCTAGGTGTGTGAGTACTAGTTTCAACATGTGGCCGGCTTGGGTCTGCACAAGGTCTACTGGCCTGGTTAATCATACGTGGAGTGTATAATTAACACTCACAAGGTCTACAAGAATAACAAGGTGGATAATGATCACATGTCTACCCTAGTGCTCCCCGTCCCAGACTGGTAGGATGGATCAAAGCAAGACACGTTACGACACGGGATTCTACAAGAAGGGAGCAAGTCTCCACGAGAATCGGTGCCCATATACTGCACAAGAACTATAAGGGAGCTTGCACAAGATATACCAAGATAACGAGGAATATCATCTCATGTCGGGATCCATGAATACTAATTCGTGTGACCAATGTGTCAAGAACAAGCATATCTACACTAATTACATGAATTATAACAATCATCATAAATTAGAAAAGTGTCAGAGAATGTACTCGCCTGTAATATGATGAAATATGTCAACGGGATCCAACGCAGCGTCTCGAGGACCTATAGAGAACAAGATGTATCAATACTATGTTTAGGAAGTAAAGTCAAATCAATTTAAACCCTATTAAGTCATTCTAGGTCAAGACAAGTCAAACTAAGTTAATCTAGGTCGAACAAGGTCAAACTAGATTGTACATAGTCGATCTAAGTCATTCTAGGTCTAGCTAGGTCATACTGGGTCAATGCAAGTCAAACGGAATTAATCTAGATCGATTTAAGTCAACGGTTGACTTACAGTTAACTTTTGGTCAACTGGTCAACTCTGGTCAACTCTAGGTTAACCCTAGGTCAATCCTAGGTTAATGGTGACTAATAGTTGACTTTTGGTCAACTGCCCAAGTTTAATGGAATTTAGGACTAAATTGGGTAAAGTGTTGACCCATACTTGACTTTTGGTCTAAAAAGTCAACCGTGGTCAACCGGGGTCAAGACTAGGTCTAGGTGACTATTTCTAATCATTACCAACCTCTACAACCCATATCCAAGTCCATCTTGGACTTCGAAACCCAAATCTTGGCCGTAGGCCAATTACCTAATTTACCCTTTCAAAGGTAAATTTCTAGCCTAGGTGGAAACCTAGTTAGCCTACCTACGCTTGGTATTTTGACCCGTGCTCCCTAGGGTAGTAAGATACTAGCCTATACATATATTACCTACCAAGATACCTAGGTAAAGTGGACGTCTAGTCCATCTTACGGCCCATTGCCGATATCTTGAATATTTCAAGATACGCAATGGTACGACGCGATACTGGCGCCCTACAACCCTGATTTCTACTCGAGAGCCTACCCGCAAAGTCTAATTCATGTATTCTAACTCCACGCCAAGTTTCAACTTATTCCGATACTCCGAGCTCCGTTTCACCCTCTAACTCGATCTCCTCTATTTTCTATTTCCCACTTTCCATCCTATTCTTCTTCTTCTTCTATTTCCTCCTCTTCAAATTCCCCTTCATTAATTTCTATTCTCCTAATTCATCTTCTTCTAACTCTTCCTCTCATTCCTAATCTCCTTTTCTCTCATTCTTTCCTATTCTAATTTTCTTTCCAACTTTTTCTTATTTTCCCTATTCTTCTAATCCTTCTTCTTTCTAATTCTTCTCAACTTCTTCTATTTCTTCTTATCTTTTCCTTAATCTTCTTCTCCTATTCTCTTCTAATTCTAACTATCTTCCTACATATATATATACATATATATATATACATATATATATATATATATATATATATATATATATATATATAGATATATATATATATATATATTTAATATATATATATATATATATTTTTAATATATATATATATATTTTTATATATATATATAAAATATATATATATATATATATATATATATATATATATATATATATATGGGCTAGGGGGGTAAAATGGGCTAAATATGGGCTGAATGGGGGGGGGGGGGCAACTGGCAGCTACTGCTGCCAGTGCTACTGCTGCTACTGAAGCTTCTTGCTGCTGCTACTGCTCTTCTTGCTGCTGCTGCAGCATGCCTTCTTCTTCTTCATCATCTTCTCACTCCCTCTCATCTTCCTTTCTATATATATATATATATATATATATATATATATATCTATATATATATATATATATATATCCCTATACACAAACACACACACATCTATCTACATATATATAAATACACACACACATATATATATCTACATATATATAAATACACCCCACACAAAAAAAAAATATATATATATATATATATATATATATTTTATATATATATATATATATATATATATATATATATATATATATATATATATATATATATATATATATATATATATATATATAAATATAGACACACACACACATATAGATATATTTATATATATACATACACACTCACACAAACACTCACACACTCACAAACACACACTCTCACCACCATCTCATGACAAACACCACCACCACTCTCTTGACAAACACCACCACCACTCTCATTCCTCTACACTCATACACACAAATATAAATATATATACACATATGTATATACATATATATATATCTACATACCACTCAAACACACACTCGCACAAGCACACACACTCTCCCTACCACTCTCACACACCACCACCATCCTCATGACACCAAATACATATCAATATACATATATATATATATATATATATATATATATATATATATATATATATATATATATATATATATATATATATATATACCACTCTAATTAGAAAACCCCCAAATAAATCTTCTAACCTGGATTTCTAGGGAACCCTATAAAATTTATGGGCAAATGGTGGAGAATGAGCTCCTCTCCATTTATTGTGAAGGAATTAAATGCAAAAGAGTAATAATTGAGAATTAAAAGCATACCTAGAATAGGTTTCTTGGAGGAAGAAAAGAGCTTTGAAAGAAAATGAATTTTGAAAGAGAGAGAGAGTGTTTGCTTAGTGGAGAAGAAAGAGGGGGGGTGCTCACCTTGTGGCCGGCCAAGTGGGGGGGGGGGGGGGTTATTGGGTTTTGGGTGGATCCAATAACCCTCCAAACCCATTAGACTTAGGTTGGGTTGGTTCGGGTTTGGTTCGGTTCGTTTCGGTCTAATTTTAATCAACTTATTAAGCTCTAAAATGACTAATTAAGCCATGGAAATAGGGTTTATGGTTTCTAGCCTAATTAGGATGGTATATAGGCCAAGCCCAGCTAGTATATGGGTCCCACTAGTGTCCAGGCTACCCGGGTCTCCAACTTAAGTCCAAATTGGATAAAATCCAAACCAAACCAAATAAATCCCTAAAAATCATAAAATCAAATAAAATTCTAAAAATTCTAAAACTTGAAAAATGACGAAAATACCTCTAATTCAAAAACTGGAGGTGACAACTGCGGATACTTGCTATATCACAAAATGCATGCCACATCTGTTCCTGGGTCATGTGTGGGAGGACAAGCCACTGGACAGTCAAGCCTATGCCTCGTTTCTTTGAACCTTTTGATAGAAGTGATATACAATTATTGATGGAGAAGCGTAATCATGGGGATGTCACCCTAACTAAGGACTCGGGGTCAGTTCAAGGCTGGCGACGTTCTTCAAAGTTATCTTAGACAGGGTTACAGACCTATGTCTCCAGAAGCCCAGTTGGCAGGCTTTTATCTTTATCGCTACGACGCTTTGTAGTTCCGAGGGCTAGTACAGTTGACAGGTTTTATCGGGGTGTCCTGTTCGCTGCGACATGTCTTGTATTTGGATACAAGATGGATCTGCTTTCAGCCATGACCTCGCCTGAACGCAAGATTGCGTTCTTTTGTGGACACTATGCTGAAAGAACATGATAATCGGTCGAATTTTCCCCGTACAGAAATGCCATTCACTTATTTGTTTGGATGTTATTACTACACCATCCCTGCTTGATGGACCCGGATATGGGACCTACTGATGGAGATTTATTGGGCGTTTTGCTAATACCCACTGGAAATACACTGCTCTTACGGAATGCCGACTTGCCCTGAACCGTGGATCAGGATGGTTCTTTCAGTGTGTTGGGCCTCCTACAGGGTATGATACCATGCCTACACAGATGATGGATTTACCCAAGAAAACACTCCGTTTAAATCCAAACAACTTTTCCTGGCTTAAAATAATCTGACCATCCCACTTGGTTTATAGATTAACTTATATAGGAAATGCAACCACTTGCCTCCAAGCCACAGGCTATCTCATTGATGGGGCTAGAGCATGGAATTATTACAATGCTCGGGGCACAAAGGCTATTTTTTTCTATGCCTTACAAACTTCCCCAAGTTCCGCGTATGTTATATTCATATGCAAACTTGTACACTTCAGCGAATACATTTGCTGAAAACTTCTATCCCTCACATAGCTTTGCAACTGAAAGGAGAATTAAACAAGGAAAACGTACTCTTCAGTCTTTTCGAGATACAGAAGACAGGGACCCTGCTGATGTACATCTGGAAGCATCAATTTTAATAAATTTTGCTGACCCGGTTCAAGATCCTTTAGATATATCTATAAAGATGCGAAAGAAAAATCTCCTGTTAAAAGTTTAAAGAAGAGAAAGACTAAAGAACCGACAGCCTCTCCTCAACGAGATAATCCTCCTAATTATCCAAGGGCTCCTGAGAAGAAGAAAAGAACATCACTGGTTATTAATGAACTACGAGAACAACTCGTTCTCAATCAAAACAGTTGCTTCTCAGTTCTTCTTCCGGAGAGAAGGACATTACCCCTACTTCTACTCAGAGACAGGAGAAGTTTACAGAAGGAGGAACTTCTGTTTCAAGCGACCAAGAAGGTAATCGTAATAAAGCTATTGCGGGGCTAGACGCACCGATACCCAGAGAAGTTAGAAAAAAATTGGACATTGCTGAAGAAGAACCATCTCAAGCAGGTAATGTCAACGTTGTGAAATATCCTCATTTTTTATCAGAGATAATATATCTGAATTGCTTTTCCTTGTATTGGTTACTTTAACAGATGTCCATCCACCTGTCACCATTATGACAGTAAATGTTTCTGCCAATGTACTTGCCGCAGCAGGGAAACAGTTTCCTCTCCAACCCCATGAGTCTAAAAGCTTCCTTTCCAAAGCAAGATCCACCTCCACAAGATACTTCTTAAGCTCAAATATCTACTCATTCAGGAGAAGCAGTGATTGATGCAGTAAATGGTTGTGATTTTGATGATGAAACTTATGATGAGGATTGGGACAACATTGCTAAAGAAAAACAAACTTTAGCCAATGCATCATTATCACAAGAAATCCCAATTGATAAAAATCCTTCGTTTGTTGAAGACGAGGTGGATGTGATTCATGATAAGGAACCTGTCAATCTTTCTGAAGTTAATGAACCCATAACCACTGAGCCGCCAGAAGTGTTTAAAGTGGCGACTGAAATAAATGAAACTCCAGTAATTCTACTACCTCCGATTGAATAAGGAGCAGGGAGTAGTCAGGCCACCATGTCTACAGTGAGTCTGTCCAAACTTCAGTCTGAGACAACTAAGGCTATTGAGCTCCTCATAATGTACTCAGCCCAAGTAAGTTTCCCCACTATGAATGATTTGTTATTGTATTTTCAGCATTATAAGTTATAACATATGTGATTTGTAGCAGCACCCACGGGGACTGTAGCCGGGGAAGGATGCTCTTCTCATATTAGTGCTCCAAATAAGTACCCCTACCTGCTAAAGCTATAAAGACTTCTGCATACATAGTAGCAACTCCATGAGCCCTGACAGCTAACAAATTTGTGGTGAAATAAAAGAACAGAACAATTATCGGAGGACCGGACTTTTACTTCACGTTATAAACTCGCTTTTACAAAGAAAGATTAGAGACGAAAACCTAGGTACAGCAGTCTAAGTACAATTTTTATTTTAGATTCGGGGGTGACGATAGAGGCTCGGGAAGGCGACGGCAGCCCTGCCTTACACCTTGGACGATCGGTATGCAGCCTTGGATCCTGTGAAGAGATGGTTGGCGTTGATAAAGAAATGCTCTTCTTGCTCTCCCTCTATTATTCTTCTGGCTTCTCTCTCTCTGTGTATTTTCTCTCTGACTATTGGGGGAGTCTCTCTGTATATGCGTATCTCTCTCTGATAGTGTATATTTTTACAAGGAATGGCACCTTGCTATTTATAATAGTGGGATGTGATCATTAGGGTTCCAATGATTACCTCTTGGAGATGGCGGCAGCCTGTGGATTGGTCAATCTAGGCCGTTCGTTTTTATTGTGACGAATCCGAGCCATTGAGTGTAGATTACACCAAATCCCATCAGCAATTAATGCTGATTGGAATAAATCTTCCTCATAATGATCTTCTGATGTCTGCGAATAAATTAGATTTATTCTCCTGCCACGTGTCCCAGATTATTGGATTTGACCCAATCTTTGATTGCAGTAAATCTGAGAAATTAATCGGCTTAGGACACGTGTCCTAGGAGCTACTGGGGGGATCTGAACCACATGACGAGTGAGCCACATATATTTTGGGCCGCATATGGTTAGGGCACGTGTCAGGACTGTCTGGGTAGTGGCCCTCCTTGAGCCTTTGAACCACAGGAAGGTAATCATTGTGAGCCGAATAGGGATACATCCACCTGAGCCGTATGGAAATGGTCCTCTTGAACCGCATGAGAAGTCTTTGCTCGAGCCGCATGAGGCTGTCTTGGCCTGAGCCGCATAGAACGGATTCATTCTGAACCGCATGAGAAGTCTTTGCTCGAGCCACATGAGGCTGTCTTGGCCTGAGCCGCATAGAACGGATTCATTCTGAACCGCATGAGTAGTCTTTGCTCGAGCCGCATGAGGCTGTCTTGGCCTGAGCCGCATAGAACGGATTCATTCTGAACCGCATGAGAAGTCTTTGCTTGAGCCGCATGAGGCTTTCTTGGCCTGAGCCGCATAGGACGGCTTCATTCTGAACCGCATGGGAAGTCTTTGCTCGAGCCGCATACGAACGCCCACATGGCAAGACCACGTGGCCTTTTTATGGCTCTTGGGGATTTGTGTCAGAGATCTCTCTCTCTCCCTAGAAGTCTGTCATTATGACAGAGTCATAATTTCTTCTTTTTTTGTCAGGGCTGTCACTTTTTCAGAGTTGTCACCCGTCAATCAGTTAATGCGAGGGAAAGAGAAGAGGACTATCCTGCCATGTATCTTCGGAGCCGCATGGGATGTCTTGGGCCGTATAGTCTCTTATGCCGCATGACTCTTTGAGCCGCATGGCTTTCTGAGCCGCATGGGGTTCTTTTGGCCGCATGGGTCATTTTCTTTAATATTTTCCATGCTTCTACAAGACCCCCTTCAAAGTTTTCAATTTGCAAAATTGAAATACTTTGAATAAGAAGCATGGTCGTATTCTTCTGGCCGCATATGAAACCCTGACCGCATAGAGATCTTGGCCGCATAGATTGTTCAGCCGCAGGAATGTCTCATCCGTACAGCTCTTTGCCACGTCATTATTTGCCACGTATGGCAATCTTTTGCACTTAAATGTTGTTGATTTTTAAAGGCCACTTTTTGGTACGGGATCCGAGGAGCTTGGCCTTCATTTTCGGCGGCTTATTTTGATAACCGAAGAGTCGGTCTGCGTGTATGCACGAGTATCGAAACACTTCGCTTTTGTTTATAAATATGGATGACTTTGGCCGGAGGGACTTCTTTACCTTCTCTTTCGTTCACTCTTTTTGTTGTCTTCTCTTTCTGATCTTCTTTGTCCGCCCATCGAAGCGATGGCTCCTAAGTCTTCTAAAGTCATTTCTGCCGCCGCGAAGGGCAAGAGGGTGACGTCTTCGTCAGCCGTCAAGCCTGAAGCGCCCGAAGTGCCCTCTGACGTTCGTCCTGCTTTCAATGGTAAGGGTTGCATTTGAATCTTGAGTACCCATGGCTCTGCTGCATATTTTTGTACAAGCCTCCACCCAAGTTGATGGTAGAGCCGCATATGCTGTATGGGCCGCATGACCTTCTCATACCCGAGCCGCATAGAAAATATCCCATGTTTGAACCGCATGAGAAGGATTTAAGTCTCTAGATAAAAAAACGCATAAAGTCTCCTCTGAACGGAGCCGCATATGTTTCTAGCAGGCTGAACCGCATAGCGTTTTGCGCCGCATGAGCTCTTCTGTTAGAACTGTGTATATTCATCCGATCCGTATAAGCTATCGAGCTAGAGTCATATGGAACTCCCGTCTGATTTGGGCCGCATGAGACTGTGTTGACTCGAACCGCATAGGCTTCCTCGAAACTGCATCTCTTGAGACCCAATTGGACTGGAGCCGCATAAGGCTTTATTGACCCGAACCGCATAGGCTCGTGAGAGCTTCTTTATTCAGTGATTTTTTTGGCTTTAACCATCTTTTAATCCTGTTTCTCCTTGTCATTTCTTTAGTGAACCTCCCAACCAACCCAGCAGGAGAGCTCCTTGTGGGTTCATCTCAGTACGTCGTGGGTGTGCGGCTTGATGACTTAATCCGTCGTATAGTGGATCAGCTTCCCACTAATGAACCTAGGGAGAGGGTGGCCGCCATTAATAACCAACCTTTCCGCTTTCTTTGTTCAATGATGAATTCGGGGAAGCTGGATGGAGAATATCTGAAACCGCCTTTCTCTTTGGGGACGCCTTTTCCATAAAGAACTCCCGATTGCTGGATGTCTCAGAGCACTGGGATTTTTCTGTAGACGGAGTAGAGATTCATATCCCCGAGATGGAGCGGCATTATCCTCTCTCATAGTTTAACATGGTACCGTTGGGCAGGACAATGGTGGGCTTCCTGACTCCCACCCAACAGGGAATGTTTGTGAGCAACATCCATACAACAGGCGCACGGGTTTAGTATGTGCGGGCAGGAATCCGTGAGTCGGACTGTGATGGGGCTGCTCCCTGGCACTTTTGTAAACATGACTGGTCCTAATTTTATCTTCACTCTAGCTGATACTTTTCTGAATCAGCTCGCTCGCAAGGGGTCTTATCCCGTAGGCAGGTTGTCGCTGCTGAACTGGATCAACCCCATTCCCACATGGACTAATCTTACCTCGTAGATTTTGAGGAAGTATAGGAATTCCTTCAAGAAATTGACCTCTACTACGCCGTAAGGGGTACCTGCTACGGGTTGCCCATTAACAAGCCCTTGTTTATGGCTCTATTGGAGATGTATAATCGACGTACATGGACTTCTTTGCCCCCGGAGGAGAGCTGGGGCTTGCTCTTCATGAGATGAACGCTGTGTCTAGATTACCGTGGGAAGGTGAAGCTTTTGAAGCATATACACCGACGAACGAAGAATTCGAAGACCTGGATCGATGATTTCCTGGTTTCGTCGCCGTGTACCAAGAACTGTTGTGTCATTATAGCGTCTGCCAACAGATGGCTATCAAGAAAGAAAATAGCTCAGAAGGGAACGCCCCTCACACCACGGCCTGGATTTTGTATCTTTTCAAGTTGCGTCCTTCCGGCCAAGTTTCGTCTCGAACTCCTCGAACCCCGGAGGAGGTGAAGGATATGATGTTGAATGTCAAGAGGTCGAGGTCTACCCGTGACCGGTTTGGAGTCGCACTGACTCCCTCAGTTACTTCCACTATGGTACCCGGAGATGTCTGATAAAGCGATCTTAGCTGGATTCTTGATGGTGTGGCTACGCAATTGTGTTGTCTCGGGCGGTGGTTCTATGGAAAGGATCAGCCGCCATTTCATTCTTCCTGCTGTGAAATTGGTCTTCAAGGTAAGACTGGCGCTCCTCCCGGCCATGGTGTGTAGCATACACCACGGCCTTTGCGCCTTTTCATCCAAAGTCATTACTCGATGTGTCGATGGACTTTGAACGGATAGAACTACCATACCACTACCTCATGGGGTGGTTATTGATGCACTATCGGTCGTTGATGAGGCCGGGACCTGATGAAAACGTCACCGATGATGACGTCTTCCTTTTTCGGTATCGTCATCAGCCTTGGGAACATGATACCATGCTGGCCTGCCGGAGGGCGTTGGCAAGAATTGATGGGCCCGAATTCTTCGTATCTCTTCCTGAATTCACCCCTGGAGAAGTGAGGAGAGTACACGTTGACGGCGTTGATCCTCTTCAACTTTTATCTGAGAGATGCTTCATTGGTTACGCAACATCCGTCCCGCACACCTGGTGTATCGTTACCGGAATAGAGTATACCTGGAGCCTTATCTGCCCAGTAGATTTTCCCGTCAATTCGGGTATAGTCAATTGTTCCTGGATCGCCCTAGCGCTTACTTGAGCTTTGAGGGCAGTGTGCTTGATGGCGTCCGGGCTTGGCATTATTATAATGCGGCCCATACCCGGGCCAGCTTCTCAATCCCTGATGCCAAGGTGGCGGGGGATATCTTGTATATAGCGGCCCTTTATTATGTTGCAGCGAGCAAGCCTCCATCGGTTTTGATATGAATACTAGCTTCATCGCTGGCACCGGTTTGGCTGAGAAGCCAGAAGGGTCCAAGAAGAGGAAGAGGGGGCGAACAGGGTTCCTGTGCCGGACTCAGAATCACTAGGGTGGATGAGGAAGATGACGAACAGATGCTGATGACTCATCTCATTCTTCGAGGAAGTTGGAATTAACCCCCTTTCGTGCCGGCTGAAAGGGCCGTGGGTCAATCGTCTACTCTATCTGACGAGGTGGTGGAGGATCAACCATCTGCGGTACCTGGCCCTTCGCGTAAACAAAGCAGGCGTGTGACTACCGCTGATGACTGAACCTATTCCACGAAGCACGCTGCGGTAAGACGTCGCAGGCTGTTTATTGATGATGTGACGTTGTTTCTGAGGTGATTTGGGCTTCAACTGTTTCCTTTCTTCTTCTTCTATGTTGTGGCCTAATTATTTGTTTCTTTTGCTCTTTATAGGTGTCGGATGAGCTCGCTCCTCAGGACCCGATTACCGTGGCTGATTCGGTCCTGTCTCATTTAGTCAGTGATGTGTGCACCGCTATCATTACTGCTGGGGTGCTTCAGGTTGCGGCCGAGGATTCCCACCTTACTGGACCTCAACCCAGGGGGATGGGGGCTTTACCGCGCCCGTCCCTGAGACATCCGAACCCCAACATGATGACTTTGTGGGTAGGGAAACTACGTCGGCTGTGAACGAGCCGTCGCCCCCATGCTCTTCCCTTGGCAATACAAATCAAACCATAGCTCGTGAATAAGCCTATGTGTTCTTGTCATCTTTTCTTTCAAATTATGTCGACTAATGGTTGCTTTGGATGTTCAGATCCCAACCCTTCATTGCCAGTGATTGATATTGCTGGATCGCACCCTACCGAAGAGGGCCTGACGGAACCTCCCTGCGTCGAGGGTCCTTCGTCTGGGTCGAGCTCGGGGTCCCAGGTAGCAGTGCAGCTGGGACAAGGGACGATGCTCCCTGTGTCCTCCTCTGCGAATGTGGTTTCGGGGGTTAACCTTTCCTCCCTGCCGAGCATCCAGGCTCTTCGGGCGGCGGAAGAGGAGTTAGCCGCCATTCAAGCATCTTTCCGTACGGAATTTGCTTTCTTGGTGGCGGGTGCAGTAACTTCTGAAGCTGCTCCTCCGGTACCGTCTGCCACTCTCCCTCTGACGCCGTCCTCTACAGAGGTCTTGGATGACGCGTTACAGGACGTGGTTGCCAGTTTCCATCGCCACCTGAAGAGGGGGATCGAGGCAGCGGTGGAAAGGGGGACTCCCTTTACTCTGGCCCATCGATGTGCCGGTGGCCAGATTAATATCCTTAAGACACTCCCTGGAGGAGGGAACTGGCTGCGCTTTTGGAGCCTAAGCTATTAAAAGCTGATCGTCTCGTGGCCTAGTTTCGCTTGTTGCAACAGACTGATTTACCCGCGTCATAAATCAAGAGCGCAACTTCCTCATTACCGCGGTGGAGAAGGTGATGGCTGCCCGGGAATCGCTCAAGCCGGCTATATTGAAGGACCGTCGGGATCTGACTCGGTTGTACGACCAATGGAGCCGTCGGACTGAAGATTGCACAACTCGGGAAGCGGATGCTTCCCGCGGGGTAACTGATCCGGGAACAGATCCTCGAGCTCCAGAGAAAACTGGCTTTCCTGGAGTCAGAGCTTGAGGCTGCTCGTATTAAGAAAGGGATTGCTATTCAGGAGGCTGACAAGTACAGTAGGGCTTCTGCTAATCTAGAGCTTGCCCTAAAGAAGATGGAGAACAACTGGCAGGCGTATATACATTTGAATGACGCAGAGCAGTTATCCCAAGAGGCCGAGCGTTGAGCTAAGCAGAGGCTTGATCGGGGGACTGCCTTGGTGAAAAATTGTCTCTTGGAGTTGTGCCATGCCGAACTATAGTCGGCCTTTTCTTCTTGTTTTGTCCCTGTTTTCTTTCTTTCTGAAGGGGACATGATCCCGAAATATGTAATGCTTTTTTCTTCCTTCAAATAAAGAGTGCTTTCAATTCTACCCTTCATTTGTATTGCCTGTTGTGCCTGTGATATTGTGGTAATGTTCTCCCCGCATAGGGGATATATTTGTGGACCTGTTACCCATGGCGTACCTTGGTTTTAGGTAGAGATAACAAGTTTTAGTCAGGATACCTGAAGCAGCCATGGCAAAGTTGTCATGGGTGCTCTTGGTATTGAGAAAAGGAATGTGTAGAGCAGCTGGGCTCCTGCGGCATGATGAGATGGTAGGTTTGTGTTAAAAACTTAGCTGAGGATATTTGTGGGCCTATTATCCTTGGCGTATCCTGGTTTAGGATACGGATAATAGGATGAAGGGGAACCGACATACTTGCTCAGAGTAGAGGTAACGAGGACATGGCAAGTAGGAAATTTTTTTAAACGTAGAGTCTTCCTACTCAGAGGTAATGATACATGGCAGGAGTGAACTCGACGGAGGGTATTGGTGGTCAACAGAGGACATTTTGGTCAATAGAGGACATTTGTGATCAACAGAGGACATTTGTGGGCCTATTACCCTTGGCGTACTCCGGTTGTGGTTACAGATAATAGGTCAAAAGGGGATCATCATACTTACTCAGAGGTAATGAGGACATGGCAAGTATGAAGGTTTCTTCGACGGAGCCTTCCCATTCAGAGGTAATGAGGACATGACATGAGTGGGCTCAATGAAGGAGGGCACATAGAATGACTCATAGGTAATGAGGACATGGAAGTTCTATGTAAGGGGGTGATTTGTTTTGGCGGAAGTGGAACGACTCAGAGGTAATAAGGACATGGCCGTTTTGGAAATTTGTGGATCGATTACCCTTTTGTGTACTGAAAGTGCGGGTATTGGATCATGGGGGAGGATCTCCTCCAGGAAGGAAGTTCAGAGGTATGATCATACATAACTTTCCATCTGAAAGAGTGACCGGGATGTGAGTTCAGAGGCACCAGCGGGCACATGACTCGAGAATCTGGAGAATGGTGAGCGTGAGTTCAGCGGTACCAGGGTATATGACTCGAAAATCTGACAAACTATAGGGTGAGTTCAGTGGTATCAGCGGATACATGACTCGAAAATCTGGAAAATTATGGGATGAGTTCAGTGGTACCAGGGTACGTGACTCAATGATCTGGAAAATTATGGGGGTAAGTTCAGTGGTACCAGCAGGTACATGACTCAATAATCTGGAGAATATTATTTAGACATAATATTTCTTCAGGAACTTGCCGTTGACGGGCAACATAAGCAAGTCTCCGTTTTGCTTAGCGAGGCGGTAAGCACCGTTGGAGAACACGGCCTCGATGACAAATGGACCTTCCCATTTTGGCTGGAACTTGCCGACGGTCTTGTGAGTCATGACCATTGGCCTCCGGACTGCCAGAACAAGATCGCCCACTTGGAATGTTCTGATTTTGACCTTCTTGTTGAAGGCTCCTATGATGCTTGGTATAGCTCGATCCTTTGCAGAGCTAGGAGGCGCTTTTCATCTAAGGCCTCCAACTCTTATAGTCGACGTCGATAATTATCATCCATCGTCAATTGATAAGTGAGGGCGACGCGGAGTGAGGGTATTTGAGTCTCTAATGGGAGAACTGCCTCACTCCCGTATACCAGGGAGAATGGTGTATTCCCGGTGGCTGTTCGAACTGTGGTACGATAAGCCCATAAGCATTCACCGAGCTTTCGTTCAGTCGTATTTGTTGGAGGAGACAAACTTCTTGAGGAGTTTGATGATTGTTTTATTGAATGCCTCTGCCAACCCGTTCGCTGTCGAGTTGTATGGTGTCGAAGCGACATTCTGAATACGGTGCTTATCGGAAAACCGATAGAATGCGTGGCTTGCAAACTGCGGACCATTATCATGGATGATCCTTCGGGGCAGTCCAAAGCGGTAGATAACGTGATGCTTAAGGAAGCTGATCACGTTTGAAGTCTTAACTTCTGCGAGTGGGACAGCTTCCGCCCATTTGGAGAAGTAATCAGTGATCGCAAGTATGAAGCGATGTCCTCGGAGAAGGTGGGGTGATTGGACAATGATATTATTCCCCATGCTTCGAATGGCCAGGACGCCACTGTCGGATGTAGAAACTCGGATGGTTTGGTGAATGAAGTCCGCGTGGACTTGGCAGGCTTTGCATTTTCTAGCATAATCTATCGCATCTGCCACCATTGTGGGCCAATAGTAGCCCATTCGCGAAGGCGGTCTTGCAGTTTTGGGCCGGGCTGGTGGGCCCCACAGACACCGTCATGAGCTTCTCGTACGACTTCTTTGGCTTCTGTATTTGACAGACACCGAAGCAGTAATCCGTCGTAGGAGAGGCGATACAGCATTTTCTCTGTATCGTAGAAGAATCTGAGAGAACGCTGTCTGATGGAAGTGGCTTCCTTTGGGTTCTCGGGCAGGATATCGTAGATGACGAAGTCGATGAATGGTTGTCTCCAATCTGGGGCATCCTCGATCGTCTGTACGGAATAACTCACCACGAATTGCACATTGTTCTTGGGACAGACCAGTTCGTGGCCTATCACATCCACTGATTGGCGATCATGATTCGGAACTGCTAGGGAAGCGGCAAGACCAGCTAAGGCATCAGCTTCGATATTTCGGAGCCTGGGGAGATGTTCGATGAAGAACCCCTCGAATGACAAGATGATGTCAATCGCTATTTGGTGATAAGGGATCATGTCTTCGTGGCGGACCTCGTATGAGCCCCGGATCTGATTGACGATTAGTTGGGAGTCGCCGTATGCTTCAAGGTATTCTACCCCCAGCTCTCTTGCAAGTTGGAGGCCAATGACCAGAGCGTTGTACTCGGCCACATTGTTAGAGCAGGGCTCTGTGAGGGAATAAGCACGGTTAATCACCAATCCGGAAGGGGAGACCAGCACTACCCCAACTCCGACGACTATATTGCCTTTAGGTCCGGTCCTCGAAGCACCGTCGAAGAACATTCGCCATATAGCCTCGTGAGAGGTTGTATGAGTCGGCGACCTCATCTGGGATCTCTTCATATATTCTGGAGGACTCCGAGCCTGGGTGGGCTGCTAAGAAGTCTGCCAGGGCTTGACCTTTGACTGCCTTTTGCGGGACGAAGATCATATGATAAGGGGACAACAATATTGCCCATATAGCGAGTCGAGAGCTGAGTGCCCCAGGTTTAGTCATGAGGACCCTGAGAGGGTTGACTCGTGAGATCACATGTATCGTTTGTCCGGTGACATAGTATCGCATTTTTGAATGACGAACACCAGGGCGAGGCATTCCTTCCACAGTGGTGTATCGGTGCTCTGGCCCAATCATCATTGCCTGAGGTAATATATGGCTTGCTCATGGCCTGCATCGTTGTTTTGTGCCAACAGAGCACCGAGAGAGTGTTCCATTGCTCGTACATAGACAGGAATGGTTTTCCAGAAACCGGGGCCACGAGGACTAGAGGGTTCGACAAATATTCTTTAATGCTATCAAAGGCGCGCTGACATTCCTCGTTCCATACGAATGAGACGCCTTTCTTCATAAGATGGGTGAACGGTCGGCATCGTCCGGAGAGGTTGGAGATGAATCTTCTGATGTAAGCTAGCCTCCCTTGAAGGCCTCTGAGTTCGCGGATATTTTTGGGGGATCCATCTCCATGATTGCTTTTGTCTTCTCAGGGTCTACATAGATACCTTGTGCCGTGATGATGAAGCCCAAGAACTTGCTGGATACGCCCAAAAAGGACTTGTAGGGTTCATTTTCAAATTTGGCGCTCGCATTAGGTCGAATACCGTCCTTAGATCCTGCAGATGGTCTCCCTTGCAGCGACTCTTAACGGCTATATCGTCAACGTAGCACTCCACTGTCTTGTGCAGTGTTCTCTGAAGATGATACTCATGGCTCGTTGATATGTGGTGCCAGCATTCTTTAAACCGAAAGGCATGACTGTGTAACAGTATGTGCCAATCGTGTTCGGAATGATATGTGCTTTGTCGTCCAGGAGACATCTTGATTTGGTTGTACCCCGAGAATCCATCCATGAATGACATACGTTCGAAGCCACATGTGTTGTCAATCATGATATCTGTGATAGGGAGGGGGAATTTGTCTTTCGGATATGCCTCATTCAGATTGCGAAAGTCGATGCAGATTCGAATCTTTCATTCTTCTTGAGAACGGGTACTATATTGGCGACCCAATCGGGATGTTGCCCTCACAAATGAAGCCGCTGGCTATCAGTTTGTTGACTTTGGCTTCGATTGCGTCCATGATGCCTGGCGAAGCGTCGCTGTTGTTGCTTGACTGGCTTCGCATCTGGCCGAATGTTGAGTTTGTGAAGAGCAATGTCGGGATTTAACCCTGGCATGTCTTCATAGCTCCAGGCGAACACATTAATGTATTCTATGACAAGTTCTAGCAGCGACTCCTATTCTTCGTCTGCTAGGCTTTTACTGACGAAAATTGGTTTTGGAGAAGATTCGCTGCCGAGGTCAACTTGTATGACTTCATCTTCAGTAGGAGGTTCTCTTAGTTCGAACAATTTTTTCCATTGTGCGTCCAATTGCTGGGCCCACGGTTCTAGCTCGAAATTTCGGGATGTCTTTGTCTTCTTCATAAGCTTGACGAATGTCATTTGACTGTCATGACTTATCTGAACACATCTCCGATGCTGGTATCTGAGTCAGAAGTTGGTGACTCGGTTGAATGTGACTGCCATCGCATTCTTTATCTGAACTCTCAGGGGTCGTGGTAGGCGTTACATATCCTAACCCGTATCGAGTTTTGTTATAGTAGTCCCGTGGTTTGCCCGCCGGACTGGCGACTTCAAAGGTAATCATCGCCCAGTACCGTAGTTCAAATCTGGCGTCGTCTCCAGATCATACCCCTGTTTCTGTATGAGATATTTGGATTGAGGGCTATAAAGATACAGAGGCAGTCTTCCGGCATCCGACCCGAGGTTGGCTTCCTCTATGGTGAAGGAATGCGAGTTGTTCGTCCGGCCGAAGATGATTGGATGGTCCCCTCCCTCGATTATTCGGTAACATCTTCTACTGGAGTAAGCTGGATCGCGGTGTACACATTTTCACCTGTGTGTGTAGGTGAGTGCCTATACCGTGTTCTATAGCATACATTGTACATAGCTTATTGAGCTCGGTGTAGTTCAAAGATAACCCTCTATTGATAAAGTAAGGTATCTTTTCTAGGGGGATTTTATCATCAGCGGAGGGAACACCAGTGTGGGCAGCCACATACTTGGCTAACTCTGGTTCGTCTTCGGCTACCCCCTGTGTGAATGAGGACTGAGAGGACGTCCTGGGAAGCTTGATTGTCAGTGGTTCAGTTGATGGAGCAGAGCATGGAGTTGTTGGCAGACTAGCGACCCCCAGTTTGGCACTTGACGTGGAGCGAGGAGTGGCTGGTTCGCTAGAAGTGTCAGAGCTTGCATCGGGGTGACGACCCTTCTTGGGAAGGCGTATCGTCAGTGGCCTATCGGAGGGATTAAGCTTCTCCGTTTGGGGTTGACCGACCCTCGGCAGTCTGATTGTTAGTGGCCCCGTTGTGGATCTCGGCACTTGGCCGGACCTTTGCAGCCGAATTCATCTGCTCTTCCTGCGCCGAGAGGCTGATCGCGTCCTTCCGTAGAGTGGCAGTAAGGGGTGCGGACTTGCCCGGTTTGCGAGCTTGGAGGTGGATCGTCAGAGGTCCTTCTGATTCCGTGGCCGTTTCGGTACCAGCTTGTTCATTTCCTTCACCAAGGTGCCTCTTCGAGTTTTCGTATAGGCAGGAGTCCGAGTAGTAAGATTCGACCCCTTTTAAGGGATCGATGTCAGCAAATTCCGTTTTCACAAAGCCGTGTTTGTCGACATATTTGAAGCACTGGTATAGCGTGGAAGGCACGATCATGTAATCGTGTATCCATGGGCGCCCCAAGAGGATGTTGTAAGAAGTGTCTGCATCTATGACGTAGCAGGTGACTTCGGATTGGAGGTCGCCAATTTGACACTTCAGACGAATCTTTCCAATAGGTAGCTCCTGCCCGAATTGAAACCGCTGATGGCGGTGCTTGTAGGCGTCAGGCGATGCATTGGGATACGGAGATGATGTAGCAGACCCTTCGGGATGATGCTTATGGAAGAGCCAGGATCTATGTGCATCCGATCTACCTTCACGTCGCCGATGTATCCCGTGTAATATAGCGGGCGATCGTGTAGGTTGGTTTTGATGAGCATGTCCTGCGGAGTGAAGACGATGTTGGGCATTGCTCCCGTACAGGCACTGTCTTGGAGATCTGCAGGTTGATTATCTCTCGCGAGGTTGACCTGAGCCAAGTATGCGTCGGCATTTGGAGTGCGTCGTTCAAGGCTGCACGGACATCCTTTGAGAGCCTCAGGAGTTCATATAAGGATAATTTGGTCGGTGTATTTGCCAACTGCGCTAGTATATCAAGTTGTAGGGCCTCTCCAGCCCCTGAGGTGTCTCTTTCCTGAGGGATTTGTCGAAGCGAGTCTACTTCGGCCTAGGCTTGTCGGTCGTCGGAGGCTGAGGGGGCCCTGGAGCGTCAGTGGTAGCTGGAGGATGATCATCAGTCGAGTTCTCAGCCACAGGTTCGGATTGTGCTCCAGATCGAGTAACGACGGCCGTGACTTCTTCCACATCTGCCGAGATGGTACGGCAGGATCTGTCTTTTCCACTTCTCTTCTTGTGAATGGGAGGCGGTGTGGACTGAGTCACCTCGTGGACCAGGTCCGGATGGACCCACATGATTTCTCCTCACGATGTGGTGAGGGGTACTAGACCAGCAGCTTGATCACGAGTAGGCAGAAGATTAGCAATTTCCATCGTCGCCAGAGGGATGGGTATGACACCGTCTTGAGTCTCCGTTGGAGGGAAGCTGCTGAATTGTACGGACACCATGTTGGCTGCTACGGTTATCTCCTCGAAATCGATGGCCAGAGCGTTTGGATCAATGAGGTTTTAGATGTATCATTTCAGTTGGTAGCAGTCATGTGTAGCATGGTGGACGTAGCGGTGGTAATGGCAGAACTTTGGATTCTCCAAATCTGCCGGCTGAGGCTCCCGTCTCGGTAGAGGAAGCTGAATTATGTCCCCTTGTATGAGCATGTCCAAGATAGGCTTGACGTGGCCGTCTTCGAAAGAATAAGTGATTTGAGGCCATTACTTGTCTGCTGGTTGTGACTCAGGCTTCTGGGCTGTATCGGCCACCATGGCCTGCTTGCCTTTGTTGTCCCGATTGTTGGAGGGGCTACCCCCATTATCGTTGTTGGGACGCTTGCCCTTGTTTTCCTCCTTCCGAGATGTGCAATCCCAGTTGGCGAGCCTTCTTCAATCGTTCTTCGGTGCTCGTGGCGCTGATGATGAACGTCTTCCAATCTTTGAATTGACTTTCGCCCATCCAGAGACTGGTCGTTCGAAGCAGTCTCTTTTGGCAAATTTCAATTAAAGAGGAATCTGGATTTCCGGAGGGCAGCTTCATGGCGGTTTGGCGGAACCGCTCAATATAGTTCCTTGTCAGCTCTTTCTCTCCTTGGACGACGTCCATGAGGTTGGACATGGTGACGTCCTGCCCTACTTCATAGAATCTCTCCAAGAACAGGCGCTTGAAGCCGGCGAAGGAGTGGATGCAGTTGTCTGGCAGATTGCGATACCAGTCGAAGGCGACTCCTTCCAATGCCCCGATGAATAATCGTGTGAGGATAGCGTCATCATGGGGCAGATGGTCGGTGGTGACATCGAAGTAAGTGATGTACCGACTTGCCGAGGTCTTGCCATCATACGGGTTGATATTGAACGGCTTATATTTTGGTGGGAATGGAACATCCCTCTATTCAGCAGGGTATGGTTGCCGTATTCTGAGGTCTTGGGCATTTTCTCGGGCATGGAACATGGCTCGGAGCTCCTGAACCTCTCTTCTTACTTCTCGAGCCTTATCTGTCGCGGTAGGGGCTGTTATTTCGGGAGAATTATTGCCCGGGTTCGGTGCCGCCAAATTTGAGTCCGCATTGACCGCGGGACCCGTGCTTGTTTGGCCAGGCGTCCCTCCCTGCAGAGTAGGAAGAGCCGCTTTGATCTCGTCTACAGACTTGACCAAGGCGTGTAGTATGGCCTCCAAAGTGTCGATGCGTTGGCGATCACTGGAACCACCTTGGTTGCTGTCTGTCATGAACACCGTCCTTACATGAGGAGTGATGGAAGGAGCGGTGGAGGATGTGCCCTTCGAGTCATACCCATGCACCGAGAAGTCATCGGGGTAGGTGGAAATGTTCTCTTCGGGTTCGGACTCGGAGGAAACAGTACCCCCAGCCTCAGAGCTTGCTTCGTCTTGAGAGTCATGGATGTCCTCGGGGACATCGGCGTCTGTTGTACCTGATGGAAGAGTTGTTTCCCCGGGCTCGTCTCCTTGAAACATCGGATTGTTGTGGATGTTCGGAGGAGTGCTACCCCCAGTTCCCACGACCCCCAGCGATGTGGACGATGAATCTCTTATTGCAGCAGATTTCGTCTTTGAACGGGTGTGTTGGAATACTCCGGTGGAGGACAACCGTTTAGACGACAGTTTCTTAGCTGTAGTGGTTGATATCTTGGGGCTGGAGATGCTTGTCTTCTTCCCTCTCCCCTCGGCGGAGACTTTCTGAGTGGAATTGTAGGAGACAATAGGAGGTGCCTCATCCTCCGAGCTCGGATGCTGTAGTCTTTGGAAGACGGACGACCGGTCTTCTGTCACTGCCCGCGTTGTTGCAACAGCAGTTGACGATGATCTGGGTGCAGTGACATCCGTGTGAGGACTCTTTGTACGCCATGGCCCCTTCTTTTTCCTTGCGTTTGTGGAGGATAACCTCACGCAGGTCAGAGGAACCACTTTGTCCTTTTGCCGTCGGGGGCTGGACTCGAGCGGTTCTATACAACGTCCCATCAGAGGCCCATGTGATAGTCAACGGGACGCCCTGATAGTCAGAGGTTAGGACAGCTTACTGGGCTTGATGGGCCCGCGCGGCCCTAGACTTCTTCTTTTTAGTACTTGCGGGTGCGTAATAAGAAGAGTCTAAGTTGAATACTACAGAGTCTGTCTTATCATCCAGAGAGTCATCAGGGTCGGGACCGCATGAGAGACGGTCGAAGACTGATTGAGAGAAGCGTGGAACAGCCGCTATGCGACTTGGATTAAAAACCGTGCAGGCTGTCTGCATGCGACTGTCTTTAGCTGTCGGATGGGTTATCCTTGTGCGACTAGGAGTCACGACCGTGCAGGCTGGCCGCATGCGGTTGGCAATTGTGGCCGCATGGGTTTTCTGTAAGTGATTGACTTCCATAGTCGTATGAGTTTCATCCATGTGGTTGGCAATTGTAGCCGTATAAGCTATGCGGCTGACAGATATGGCCGCATGAGTTTTCTTCATGCGGCTGGCGGATGTAGCCGCATGAGCTTTCTTCCTGCGGCTAATACCCTTATGTGGCTCTGATCGCATAGAGTTCCTCTTTGCCCCTGCAAGTCCACCATCATAGTATTTTCTTCTGTCAGACTTGGGGACAACAGAGTTGTCTACGGTCTGAAGTGGGGACACAGGAGAGTCTTGCTCACCGCCTTGAACAACAGAGGGTGTCTCTGCAAGAGCTTCAGTAGGAATGAAGGATCGGGGTCTCCACTCCTTGCGGGCCTTCTTTGTGTGGGCTCGCTTCTGGACCGGGCCAACACTCTTGTCGGAGAGCATTTATTCGAACGCCTGTTGGTCGAACCGGGCGACCATCTTTTGTTGCGTGGAGCCAAGCTTGGCTGCATCCGATTGCATCACCGACTCCTCAGCCGTGGAGAAGTTTGTCCCCAGCAGAGTCGCCATCGTATTTGCCATGAAATATAAAAGAACAGAACAATTATCGGAGGACCGGACTTTTACTTTACGTTACAAACTCGCTTGTACAAAGAAAGCCTAGGGACGAAAACCTAGGTACAGCAGTCTAAGTATAATTGTTTATTTTAGATTCTGGGAGGTGACGATAGAGGCTCGGAAAGGCGACGGCAGCCCTGTCTTACTCCTTGGACGATCGGTATGCAGCCTTGGCTTCTGTGAAGAGATGGTTGGCGTTGATGAAGAAATGCTCTTCTTGCTCTCCCTCTATTATTCTTCTGGCTTCTCTCTCTCTCTGTGTATTTTCTCTCTGGCTATTGGGGGAGTCTCTGTATATGCGTATCTCTCTCTGATAGTGTATATTTTACAAGGGAATGGCACCTTGCTATTTATAATAGTGGGATGTGATCATTAGGGTTGCCAATGATTACCTCTTGGAGATGGTGGCGGCCTGTGGATTGGTCAATCTAGGCCGTTCGTTTTTATTGTGACGAATTCGAGCCATTGAGTGTAGATTACACCAAATCCCATCAGCAATTAATGCTGATTGGAATAAATCTTCCTCATAATGATCTTCTGATGTCTGCGAATAAATTAGATTTATTCTCCTGCCACGTATCCCAGATTATTGGGATTTGACCCAATCTTTGATTGCAGTAAATCTGAGAAATTAATTGGCTTAGGACACGTGTCCTAGGAGCCACTGGGGGGATCTGAACCACATGACGAGTGAGCCGCATATGGTTAGGGCCACGTGTCAGGGCTGCCTAGATAGTGGCCCTCCCTTGAGCCTTTGAACCACAGGAAGGTAATCATTGTGAGCCGCATAGGGATACATCCACCTGAGCCGCATGGAAATGGTCCTCTTGAACCGCATGAGAAGTCTTTGCTCGAGCCGCATGAGGCTGTCTTGGCCTGAGCCGCATAGAACGGATTCATTCTGAACCGCATGAGAAGTCTTTGCTCGAGCCGCATGAGGTTGTCTTGGCCTGAGCCGCAAAGAACAGATTCATTCTGAACCGCATGAGAAGTCTTTGCTCGAGCCGCATGAGGCTGTCTTGGCCTGAGCCGCATAGAACGGAATCATTCTGAACCGCATGAGAAGTCTTTGCTTGAGCCGCATGAGGCTTTCTCGGCCTGAGCCGCATAGGACGGCTTCATTCTGAACCGCATGGGAAGTCTTTGCTCGAGCCGCATACGAACGCCCAAGTGGCAAGACCACGCGGCCTTTTTATGGCTCTTGGGGGATTTGTGTCAGAGATCTCTCTCTCTTCCCTAGAAGTCTGTCATTATGACAGAGTCATAATTTCTTCTTTTTGTGTCAGGGCTGTCACTTTTTCAGAGTTGTCAGCCGTCAATCAATTAATGCGAGGGGGGAGAGAAGAGGACTATCATGCCACGTGTCTTCGGAGCCGCATGGGATGTCTCGGGCCGTATAGTCTCTTATGCCGCATGACTCTTTGAGCCGCATGGGCTTTCTGAGCCGCATGGGGTTCTTTTGGCCGCATGGGTCATTTTCTTTAATATTTTCCATGCTTCTACATTGGAACCCTTAGTTCATAGAGTTATGGAGAGAGAAGATGTCCCTTTCAGTACCGTTAGAACTCCTACTATATTCTTGATTGAAGGCATCCGCAGTCAAGGAGACGAAGCTCAAGCTTCATTTTTGGAACATATTTTGGATGAACTAGAAAGTTCAATTAAGGCTTACAAGGAGTTGAAAGGAGGAGATATCGAGCCACTAGTAAGCACGGAATATGAAACCATGGTTCAAGAAGCAAAAATTAGTAAAGCTGATTTTGAAACATTCCTGCTGGCTTTTACTAGACAGTCCTCTGAGCTCGACTTTCAAATCTCTGATGTAGCTGTTGTTGCTGAGAGTCATAAGACTAAAGCTATAGAGGAAGAGAAAAAGGCTGTTGATCTAAAAGCTGAAATTGCTCGACTCTAAGCAGAACTCTAAACTGCTGAGCAGAACATAGAACAAGAAAATCAATTGTACCAATCTGCTGTTAATCAGGTGGAGATTTTGAAGAATCAAAAGAAGGAATTTGAACGTCTTCAAAATGAAGAGCTAAAACGCCAAACTGCTGTCCTACAACCTTTCGATCCTGAATCAGGACGAATTGAAGCTAGGCAGAGAGTGCTAGATTCTCGTGATGATAGAATTCAAGTTCTGAAGAAACAAATTGCAGAACTTATCATCTATCCTTCAGAGTGAAAAATGGGCAAATGATGTTGTTTCTTTTTTCAATGTACTCTTTTTCTTCTTTTGCAGAAAAGAAATAGTAAAAACTTTTTATGTGGTTCCATTACTTGTTGCATATCTTGTTATAGATATAAGTAATAGAATAGAAAATATATTCAGAGGTACTAGACGTAATATATTTCAAGATTTTGGAAAATAACAATATTCATTATATCTGCTCAGAGGTAATGTGGACGTGGCAGAATATAAATTTTAGCAATAATGTTATTTCAATAGACAACTTTATCAGGGGTAATAAGGACATGACAAGTTGCTAATATAAATAATCAAAATTCAGAGGTGTAAAGGATGTGAATTCAAATTATTTAAACAAGAGACAATAAATGTCCAATGAATAATAAGTCAAAGAAAGTGAATGAACTAATAGTCACTTCAATTTTCAAAGAAAAGATGCCGCCTCATTAGATTGAAGATAGTTCTTAAATCTTGAATGTGATCTTCTTTGAGATGACTTTTGACAGCAATATCGTCAACATAGCAATCGACAGTCTTTCGCAGATGATCACGAAAGATAGTACTCATAGCCCGCTGGTAAGTTGCACCTGCGTTCTTAAGACCAAACGGCATGACCGTACAACAGTACACACCCCCGAGGAGTACAAAATGAAGTATGTTTCTCATCTTTAGCATTTATCCGGATTTGATTATATCCAGAAAACCCATCCATAAAAGAAATTCGTTCGAATCCACATGTATTATCGATCATAATATCAGTAATTGGGAGAGGGAATTCATCTTTAGGGCAAGCATCATTGAGATCCCGAAAGGCTATGCAAACTCGAACCTTTCCGGTCTTCTTCAGGACTGGGATGACATTGGCCACCCTGTCAGGATGTTGTTCTTCTCTGATAAAACCGCAAGCTATAAGCTTTTTGACTTCATGATCAATTGCATCCAACATTTTAGGCTTGAATCGCCGTTGTTGTTTGACCGGTTTGGCATTCGATAAAATGTTAAGCTTGTGAGTTACAATTTGAGGATCTAATCCCGGCATATCTTCTTAACTCGAGGCAAAGATGTCAATGTATTCACGAATAAGGTGAATTAATTCTTGTTTATCATCCTCTGGAAGATTTTTGCTAATGAAGATTGGTCGTGATGCACCTTTCTCTCCAATATCGATTTGGTCTAGTTGATCCTCAGTAGGTGGTTCTCGTTGTTCAAAACGAAGTTCCCACTGATTGTCCATCCTTCGTGCCCAAGGGTCCATTTCAGTAGCTTCTTCAATATCACTATCGTCATCTTCTGAGAATTCGACGGACACCAAGTTAGAAGATACTATCACCTTATGAACATGACCGATGCTGGTATCAGAATCCCATGAGATAGAATTAAAAGAGTTTGAACGTTCTTCTTCATCAGATTCAGAAGGTTCTGGATTTGGATGTGGTGACGTATAACCTAGTCCTCGTTTCATTTTACTGTGGTATGGTTGTGATTTTCCTTTTGTAACAGCAATACGAAGAGGGGTTCGCCTTCTTTTACCATTTTTGAGACCTGTTCTGAAATTATAGCCTATTTTACGGATGATGGCTTTGGATTGTGGACTATAGCATCGTAATTGTAGCCGTCCTGTATCATCTCTATTATCATTGTAGAGCATGATTTTTTGTTCTTCTCTTTTGTTGAAGAATATAGGCTTTTTATCTTTCTTTCGAGACGGTACTAAGAAGTACGACTCTTGTATTGAATCCAGTGATACCACGTTTCGTCGAGATGATACAACTTCTATTGTAAATGGTTTAAAGCTATCTACCATATCCAGATAATACTGAGTATAGTAAAAGACATCAGTATACTGTAAAGGAGATGCTTTATTGATTTTTACACCATCATTTACAACAGAGACTTTAGCCTTAGCAGGCTTAGTCAAATTGATGACAAGAGGGAAAGAAGAAGAACGAGAAGAAGGAGAGAGCTTCTTGCGACGAAGGTCGATTATAAGCGGCTCAGAAGAGGTAAGCTCTCTTTGTTACCGACTATCACCTTTAGATCACTTCTCATGGGAAGGTAGATATATAGTCAGAGGTTTGGAAGACTGAGGACAGGAGGTACGTCCTTTGACCGAAATCACCAGAGTATCATTAGGTATACTCTTCTGTTCTTCATCTGTGTCAATTGCTAGTACCACCTTCATGAATTCCTCTTTGTACATACGAGAATCGTTGCAGTATGCTTCAACTCCTATGAAAGGATTCAGATCTGCAACCTCTTTTTGGACTTCTCTATTATCATCCACATATTTGAAACATTGGTGGAGCGTAGAGGGTACAATATTGTGTTCATGGAGGAATGGCCTTTCCAATAAAGCATTGTATGAGCCATGATTGTCAATAACATAGAAAGTTACCTTTGTACGAAGATTGCCAATTTGAAGTTTTAGGCGTATTTTCTCCAAAGGTTTACTTCTTTCTTAATTGAATCCCAGGATGGTAGTGATAGTTGTAGAAAGATTGTGTATTGGGATTTTCAAAGCATCCAGTAAGGACTTCGGCATGATGCTAAGTGCAGATCTGGGATCAATCAGAATGCGGTCAACTTTTATGGTGTCTACATACCCTGTGAAATAGAGAGGACGATCATGACGATTATCTTCTAACAACATGTCATCTTGTGTAAAAGTGATATTGGGTATTAGTTCGAATACACTATGACAATTGTACAGCTGACTTGCTCCTTTTTGTGCTTCTTGAGAAAAGTCAAACAAACGTCAACCTGCATCAAGTTTTCACTTAATGTCTCACGAGTTTCTTTTGAGAGACGTAAAAGTTCAAAATTTGACAATCTTGTTGGAGTATTGGCTAATTGAGCCAATATGTCAAAATTGTAAGGCTTTTTAAGTCCAAGAGATGATGACTTCTTCAATGCTTTATCAAAGCGAACAGGTTTCTTTTCCTTTTCTGTTGATGTTGGTTTAGGAGGAGATGGTTCGACCACTGTCAAGGATGTAGATGGTGTATCTTCAGCAGGAAAAGATGATGGATGAAGAGCATCCGGGGATGGAGCAGGGTTCTCTTGATTTTTGGAATACTCCCGAAGATAGGGTTTCCCAGATCTAGTGCCCATTAGAATTTCTTCTTCTGTTATTGGTTCAAAGGATACCATATTGCAGTTCTTGGATTTAGACTTGGAATGCTTCTTTTGCTTAGAAGAGGAAGGCGTTTCAAATTCTGCCACCAGATCTGGATGAATCCACAAAATCTCTCCTCTGTCAGTTGACAGCGGAATAAGGTTTCAGAAATCTACCTGAACAGAATTATAAAAAACCTATATATGATCAAAACTCTATTTTTAGTTTAATTTCTAGGTGTTTATTTTCTGTTTAAAATTATTTCAAAAATTGATAAAAATTTGTTTTTAAACGAAAGATTTTTAGAAAAACCAACCGATACGACGTGCGCCCCGACAAACCGGGCGACGTGGTCGCGAATCGAAAGCATTGAAACGTGCGTATCGACTTCACGAACGTATGGGCTTTGACGAAATTCAAATTGGTTGCATGTGCACGACGAATTTGATGTGCAACCGTCAAAATTCACCGTATCGACCTATTTGCAAATTTCTCAATTACTTTGTGCATGTTCGTTAAATCGAGATGAAACTTATGCCAAAAGGACCGTATCATTTTTTTGGTCCTGTATGCCAAGTTTGGTTCGATTCTGAGAAGGTTGATCGGAACACCTATTTGGCGGGCCCGTAACCCGCTCCAACGGACGAATTTGTGCACAGCTCATCGGAATCCAAAATTAGACATATCGTTGGGTTCATCTCCTCAAATCGGACCCATAGTCATGTAGTTTGACAACTTTAGAGTCCGTAGGTACTGGCAAGCATTTTGGTGCAAAATGGGTCCAACGGTGGACATTGTTTTGACCCGAAATTATGATTTTGCCCCTGTTCCAGAATTGGACTTTTGGACAGGCATTTCCTAGACATATCTTTTATACCAAACTCGTTTGTGATTTTTGTTTCAGCATCCGGAGCACTTTGTGGATTTTGACTTTCGTGTTGACGATTCTGACTGTTGGATTTTGCTACATCTCGTACCACCCTCAGGCAAGATACCTTGCCACCTTACTCTGTTATTTATATATTCTTATTTTCAGTTGTTATTTTCAGTATTTCTTATTTGTTATTATAAAACTGTGCGTCCAAGTCACACTTGGGTGCAAGCGACTCTATCGGTCGTTTCTTGCTTTTATTTATCTCTCTTGCATCGACTTAGCCTAGTGACCACCCATTACTGATGAGGTATTGGTATATCTCAGACGGCCTTGACACTTCCTTTACCATGTATTGTGAGTCACATATAGGACACGTACTCGCATAGTCGGCCGGCCACCGATACGTATGAGGCGTACGACGGTTATGAGTAACTGCCAATAGAATTGCATGCTAGTGGACTTGGCAATTACTAGAGGGTCATATGAGTCATGGATGCGACTCCACTAGGCATGGGGTGGAAAGAACGGTTCCTTAATGTATAGGCCACATATTAGTTGCTATTGTACTTGAAGCTCCGCTGGAGACGCAGGTTCACCTTACTATTACTGATTCCCTCTGACGTTCATGGAGTGTTATGGACGTTTTCTTACTGATTCTCTCTGACGTTCGCCGAACGTTATGGACGAAGACGACTGGTTTCCGAAGGAAGGCGACATGTATAACTAGTGCGATTCCTTGATGGATGAAGACGACTGGTTCCCGAAGGATGGCGACATGTATAACTAGTCCGACATGTATAACTAGTTCGATGGACGAAGACGACATGTATAACTAGTGCGATTCAACTTCCTAACCTCATCGATGGACGAAGACGCACAATACTTCGTGCTTGATATAGAGGTTAGGAAGTTGAATCGCACTAGTTATACATGTTATATTGCTCAATCATCCTCGGAGTTGACTTTTATAAGTTAGGTAGTATGCCTCGCGGCCTACCACCCCGTATCCTTGTAACCTATTAATGAAGTATAACTGGGTGGCAATAAATATATGCTAGTGTAGGAAGATATATTGTCTAGAATATAGAATTTTAGTAGCCCGTACTCCATTGGCAACCACGGCTTGATACCAGAGACAGTAGGACGACTGTATATTCAGGAATGCCGAACACATATAGATCAGTGTAAAACCTGAACCACTGTTAACTGTTTTCATCATTATTCTTCGTACTTATACTTTGTACTACCCTGAATGATGACACTATTTATAGCCTAGTTTTGCAAGCTTATTCTTTATCGAGCTTGTTCTGGACATATGTATACTGGGGACGCCCACAAGCATATTGTCTAATTAGAATCAATGTATTATGGTCTGATCAACCATAAGTGCACTTGGTTCGCTCTTTATATGATTATCCCACGTGGATTGAGATATAGAGGTATCTAGGATCTCATCCGCGACTGCATTGACAATTCCGCTTGAAGTATACATTCGCCTTTGAATCGCAAAATTGTATTCAATGACGTCCTTCTTGAACTCTTTATTGCTTTTATCTTTCACTAATTAGAAGGACGAACGCTCGTATTTGGTAGATAGATATAGAGTATTCCCCTATGGCCATGATAGTTGTATACACAAGTATAGCTACCATCGGCCAGCCATGTGACTGCAACCTTGCCTTAAGTTACTCGTTCTCCCCTCGACCCTAATACTACTATCGTGACCTTCTAGTCATTTGAATTTGATAAGGATTAAAATTGTACCCTTAGTCGAAATACCAGCCAAGGCGACTATATTTTCTCAAGGAACCAATTATTGTAGTCTCTAATTATTTTCTTGATCCTTGCTTTAACTAGCAACCCTTATGCCTTAACCCAACCTTTACTCCGACCAAGCCCACAGTTTAGCAATGAAAAGAATAGACCAAAAACAAGGACAAGCAATGACTGTGATAGACGCCCATTCCAAGATTAGAGACTCAGCAGATGTTACTCAAGGTACAAAAGTCTATAAAAATAAGTGGCATAGCACTAGAACAACACCTTTACCAGCTCAGCCAATATCTGTAGCATGACGCCCGTCATTATGTTATACTAGTTATCAACAGAAATGAATGAGCACTACATTCGATACCACTAGAACCCTTATGACCATAGTTTAGCGGGCTTAACACAAATAGAAATTTTGACTTAGTCGTTGGAGATCTTTCATATGACATGCCTTAAAGTTCGCTACCCCATCGATGAGCTCTCGTATACTATAGAAGAGTGGATCCTTCTATTCCATCGAATCATGTATCATTGTACACACTCGTTTCCCATTTATTAAAATCAAGGAACGATCCTTGAACTTGATTCATATCTTTACGTCGTGCCTTATTATCAGGAGTCGAGGTACGATATCACAACTTTGAAATTTTCTAACCTCACCAATCCTAAAATCATGTCTTAGCTTATAGAGTGAATAATTGTAAGCGATTCTTAATTTTAGGAATTTTGGGATCACCGGTTGATTGAGGTAAATTTGTTATGTTAGTAGGATAAATTAGTGACTTATGAATTCCTATTTTCTATTTAGATCATTTGATGTCCCCGGGCATGACTTTAATATTCGGGGCACAAGACCAGCCGTTACCTTCCAACAAACTTCACATACAAGACATAGACGACTCCACCTTCATGAAGATATAACATGTCCTACTAGAACACATCCTATTGTACTCTATTGTTATGATATGACTTTCAGGTTAGAATGACTAGCTATAAACCTTACCATGATACCGATATACTTTCCGACTGACAACTAGCTCAACCACTCGAGTTGAAAACTCATTCTAGGCCATCCTCATCTGGTAGGAATGGTTCATGTAGATTTTGGAATCTTAGATTTTGGAATCTTGTCCAGCCAGTGTAGATGGAACCCAAGACTTAATTAATCAAGTTTGGTTCCAAGGGAATTAATAAAATCCTTGCTTTATAATGTATATTTCTATCTGTATCATTTTTGATACCTCTACCATGATTTTGATATTTGGAGCACAATATTAACCATTTTCTTCTAGCAAATTTTACCCTCCTGACCTGGACAAGCCACTCCACACATATGACATACATGTCCTGCACAAACAAACCTTCTTATGCTCCATTTTAATTTTACCACCTGTAGGATGCATTCTTCCTTTAGAACAAACCATATATGCCTTTTTAGTTCCAAATGATTTTTAACCATTCAATTTTGACCATTCTCTCAAATGACTAGATATCCAAGATCAATGCAAGACTAAGTATGCCCTCTGTGGTAGAATATTGTAATAGTTTGGATTTCTGCTATAAATACCTTCTCCATCTTTTTAAACCCGAGTACGATTACGTACTTACTCTTCCTTCATACTTAGCCTCGTTATTTTATTTATTTTATATATTAAATTTATTTTAGTTTCGAGGACGAAATTACTCTACTTTCTCCATTTTTTGGAGGATATTTCATTATTTTTATTGCTTAAGCATTTGTTTTGAAATATCTTTTGTGAAATTATTTATAAATATACTGTTAGTCATGCTTAATTTGGTTATGCACACTGAGTATATTTATAAATATAATAATGGTCGGCCGGCCTCCTCGGCCCGGCCCCAGGCCTCCCCCCGCGCTGCAGCCGCGTTGCCTCCCGCCGTGACCCTTTCCTAAGTCAGCCGGTCACCTGGCCGCCTCCCCAGTGGGGGGGTTTCCCCCTTGTCGGCTTTTTTTCTCGCCGTGGGGGCTTCCCTCATTTCCCCCTCCTCGGTGCCGCCCTCGGAGTCGTCCCTGGCGCCCCCGCGTGCGACGCAGGAAGGCCCCTACGCCGGGATCGGCCGAGCACCCCCCCCGTTCCGGCGCCATCTTCCTCTGCCGCTCCTCTCGTCGCGCAGTCCTCGACAGCGCTCCCTCCGCCGAGGCCCCCTGCACCCGCCCCTGGCATTTTTTCCTTCCTTCCCGTCGTCTCGGGGTCCCTGGAGGCTCCTCCTCCTCACCCCGCCTCGGTTCCCCTGCCGGAGCTCGCCCCAACGCCGGTAGCCACCCTCCCCCCCCGTCCCTCCCCGCGATGGCGTACCCCCTCTCGGCTCAGGTCAACCGTGCCCTGCGGTAGCCGAACTCGGCCTCGTCCTCCCTCAGCCCCCCGGCTGAGTCACTCGGCGGCCCTGGTCTGGGCCCCCCACTTCGGTTTCCCTCCCCAGCGTAGGATTCCTCTTTCCCTGCCCCCGCCCCCCTCGGCGGACCCGCCCTCCCTCTGGCGTCGGATCCCCCACCCTCATGAGCCCTAGTGGCCGCACAGCGGCCGTCCCCCTCTACGGCGTCGGGCGGGCATTCAGCGGAGTTGTCGCCCCCGACTTCCCCTCCTCGAGTCGCGCTCCCCACTTCTCCGACCTCCGGCGATCCGTTCGCTTTTTGCCGAAAGGCTGTACCCCTCGCCGGTGATCGGCTATCCCCAGAGGTCGAGCCCTCCGCTCCCTTCCCCGGGCGTTCGTACCGTCCCTCTCCCAGTTACTACCGGGTACGACTCTGCCCGGAGGCCGTGCCACCGCGTCCTCCCCTTGGCGCTCGAGCCACCCCCATCCCCTTCCTTAATGCCTCGCCTGGTCCCCTTCGTCTGGCTCGCCGCCGTGCTCGGTCCCCCTCCGGCTGCCTCCGCCCGCTGCCAGAACATCACCTCTCCGAACCACCCTCCCGCCTCCGGGCTCAGCGCTGGAGGGGCCCGAGGCTCATCGAACCGTGCGCCCCCTCCCCTCGGGCAGGTCGCCCCCTCGGGCAGGCCCGTCTTGGGCTTCGTGCCCACTCCCCTCGCCTAGGGCTTTGCGCCCTTTCCCCCCATTTTGCTCGGGACCAGTTCCCGTTGTCCCCTTCTAACGTGCTGCAGTTTTTTGATTTTCAAACATTTTGAAATTTTGTTTTTCAAAATTTTGAAATGTTTAGGAACCCTACGGTCTTTCGGAATTTTGGTTCCTCAAAATTCTGAAATGCCGCATTTCTACATGTTGTTTTTATTTTCGTGTTTATCTGGGCCTTTTTGTGTGTTTCTAGCCCTGCACCTGTATTGCTCTTCTTGAGCTCACCTTCATTTTCAATAAATTGTGTTTGTTAAATATATATATATATATATATATATATATATATATATATATCACTACAAGAAAATATGGTTTCTGTGACATGTAAAGTTGTCACAGAAATTATGAAAGTCGTCACAACACATCTTCTATGACGAGTACAGTGACGACTTATTTTCGTAGCCTATACCTCCGTAGCTAAAAGTATAGGTGACGACCAAAAGTCATTGTCCCAAAAAGTTCTCTACTGTGACAAGAATATGTTGTCAGTGATAGTAAACTTTTCGTGACAACAAAATTCATCACTAAAAATATTATAAGTGGCGCACGATATTGTCACAAAATAGCTTTTTATTGTAACTAAAAATAAATAAGTATTTTTTTTGACAAAAATAAAAATTATTTTTGTGACGACATTTGCTATCACCAAACAACTTTAGTAACACTTTTATTGTTGTCACAATAAAGTATATGTTTAGTGACAAGTACATGTCATCATTGTAAAGACTTGCAGTAACACATTTATTATTGTCACCATAGTGTACACTTTATATGTTTGATGGAAAATCAATTGTCACGAGTTTTTTTTTTGTCATTGTCATTATACATTAAAAACATAAGAACACAATGTAATATCACACAATTCTTGTAGAAGAGGGTATACATGATTGTGCTCATCTTCCAAGAACACCCCCATCGACTTTCTAATGTAAACCAAAACTAACATTCACAAATTCTAAAAATCCTTTATATAGGCGACTAACTCTAAAGTAATTATAGACGACAACAATATGAAAAGTAATTATAGCAATTCTCAAAAAGTAATTATATTGCTCCACAAAATTCAGTACATATAACATGAAAAGAAGTAATATTGGTACTTATAAAATAAAGAGTATCCAAAGTAGCTGGTACATAAAACCTAGAGTAATTTATAAATATAAATTGATGATCAATTGCATATGCAGCTCCTGTCTTGGTAATGATCAATCTTTAATGACCTGTATAAATTAATAAAGGGGTTGTTTAGAATATTACATAAGCATATATGTATAAAAAAAATTGTTAAGAATTTCTACAATAGAAGCAATGAGAATAGAGGACCGCAATGTCTATGAAATGTTTAAAACAAGCAACAAAGTAGTTAACTAGAGCATAAGGAATAGCTTATAATTGCTAGAGGTCGAGAATAAATAACTTGCCAGTCGCATTTCGTACTGGTGATATATGAAGACGATTCCAAAATGATCTTCCATCTTTCCTAAAATTTGAAACAAAAAAAAATATCTAGAACACCACTTTGTAACAAGTTCTAAGAACTATTTTATGAATTATATCTACTAAACTTCATTAGGTTGTGAAAGTGCACCTATAATTTAAGATGCACACTGTGAAAGGTTCTCCTCGAATGCTCTCTTTTATCTATAAAGAAAATACACAAAATAGCAAAATGATCTTGCAGTGCACGCCAGATAAGTTTTAGCATCATCACATGCCTACCTGGAGTAAGATCTCACCATCGGTAGCAGGTCCACTTAAAAATCTACAATTTTGTCCCAGAACTTCATTCCTAGAGTAAACTGTGAAAGAAAATTGAGTATTTTGTTCAATAACAGTCCAGACATTTAGGAAGAAAAAAGAAGGAAAAGACAAATTTGGTAATTAAATCTCGATTAAAATACTAGTCCGACTCATGATGTGGAACATAATTTGGTTTCACAGAGTACCGGATAGCACAGGAATAATGTATTGTAACACCACAGGTCTTCAACTGAGGTATGGAAATGTATTGTAAAAAGTTTCTAGCAGGACCAATATCCAAATGAGGGATAGATGGTCTTGCTTTCTTACTAGAACTGTAAAAGTACGCTAGATAGCGTTACTATATACATTAAATGAGCAGACATAAGTATGATAGTGTATATAATTCACTCTTTGTTAATAAAAAGAGTGGGACTGGAAAATCTTAACAATATGAATCCTCCATTTTAAAAAATGCAACTACTGGAATCTGTGAATTGATCTAATATAGAGAGAGAAACTTTATCGAAGTTGAGAGTCTGCTTCATGCTTGTAGGAGTGTAGCCAGGTGAGCAGCTACCAAATTTTGTTTCTGATGCAAGGAAAAAGGTTTAGAAAGCAAAATTACTAGCTAGCAGTATTTCAGAGTGTGTTTTTGAGAGCATGTGGAAAAATGACCGATTGTGCACTTGATTTCAGTTTCACTTACATCCCAGAAACTCTCCTATACCAAACAGGATATTAAACACACTGGCTGGCTCCATTTCTAAAACTAAACTGCCTCTCTTCCTTCTTTTTGGTGGTGGAAGAGATGTTAGATTTGCCTCTCTTTTAGTTGTGTTGTGTATGCAGGGTGGACCTAAAGCATGTGTTTTGCCCCTTCCCCCTAAACTTTTGCGTAAAAATTGTATTTTAAGTTTTGCCACCCTCATCGTTGAATCATGGTTTCGTCCGAGAGAAGGATAATGAGGTATGGAGGGTTGTAAGTAGGAATATTTGAGCCATATCATTAACTGCTCAAGTTAGGATTTGAATATTTAAACCCAACAGTCGAGCACACAACTCAACTACGTACTTTTCTTCTTCCTTCTTCTTCTCTTTGTTTTTTCTTTGTTGTGAAATTTACTACAACAAAAAACCCATTTTACAACGTTTCATTTACAACGATTTTAAAAATATTATAAAAAGTGAGTTTTTTTTATAATGTTTCCATTGAAAACGTTGTAAAATATTAATGATGACAACGTTTTGTATTTAAATGTTGTGAATCTCATTCTCTTTTACAATGATTTAGGATAAATGTTGTAGATTTAATCTTTAACAACATTATTTTGTGTAGTTAAAAAAAATGAAGGAGTTGAATCCGGTATCCAAATTATTTGGGCCCATCGAGACAATAAAGGGACAAGAGTTGCTTCTAATTTAACACAGCTTGAAGACCACACCACACTTCAAGGAACCAGGAACCGTCCCTTTCATTGCACAAGTTAATAAAAGTATCCACACCTGGATAGTACAATGAACCCCAATAAAACTTTGATAGTACAACGAACCCCAAATAAAATCTCTGACTTTGGTTGTTCCCGCAACCCACCTCCTAAAAACCCCAATATTTTCCCGCGGCCAGAGGAAACCCTAAAATATTTCCCGCGGGATCAAAGCCAAATATTTTTCCAGCGGATCGAAACCTAATATATTTCCCGTAGGATCCAAAATTTTCCCTTCAGAGAAATCTCTCATCTTCGTCTCCCCTTCAGAGAAATCTCTCATCTTCATCTTCATCTCCGCAGGGAGAGGAAACCCTAATATCTGGTACGTTATTTCTTTCTTTTTTGTGAGTGCAACTTCATCTTGCCGACATTTCATCGTCTTCAATTCATCTTGCTGATGTTTTATCTTGCCGATTTCTTCGACTTCATCTTGCCGACGTTTCAAACCCTTTTATTTACAAGAATTTGATTTTATTTGGGTTATGTCCTAATTAAAGCCATAAATTTTGGTTCTCCCAAATTGATGAATGGTCTACATAAATTTGTTGTTTCCTAATTGATCGGTGACCTTCATAATTTTGGTGCTCCCAAATCTATGGGAGAAATAAGTAAATTTATATGTTTTTATTGTTAATTTGTAGTTGGTCAGTTTTTTTTTGTCGACTTAATTTTTAGGTTTTGTTTATTTTGGTGCTCCCAAACCTAATTTTTCTGTCAACATTATTTTTAATCTTGATTGTTTTTCTTTTATTCTCTGAGTCTTGATTCATCTATATTATTGCAGAAATTGGTATTCATCAGTGTCATCCCTACCACTCGATTCCTTCCAACAGGTTAGTTTTTTTTATATTCTTCATTGGTCAATGCGATGTTGATGCTACTAGAATTCATGTGATGGCCAGGTTAATTAGTGTTGAGACACTTTGATATTACACATGGCCTTAAGCCATGAGTGCACGGGCTTTCCAATTGCATATGTGGATGTACAATATCTGAACTTGATTGTAAAGTTGTTTCAAGTATGAATTGGTCTTGCTGCTGCTACACCTATTTATATGGAATATGTCTCTTCGCTTGTCCCTCACTTTTGTTGCTTCTTGCTTGTGTTTCATGCATAGTTTGCACTATCGATATCGTCGATCTCGAAACAAGGATCTGATACTGATAATGATTTGGATATAGAGACTGCGATAATTACTTTCATGTCACTCGACAAAGGGGATGTTCTATTTGGCAATTATTCTCATGAGTTGGACAATGTTCCTTGTGTGAAGTCGTGACTTGACACTGACAGTAACAATAAATACCTAGTGGCCAAATAAATACCTAGTGGACACTTTGATATTACAAAAGTTAAGAATATGAATTGGGACATTCATATTCTTAACTTTGTGAAATGTGTCTAAGAGAATATTGTTAAATTGGGAGCGTATATAGGCCTCTTGTTAAAGTTATATTAAGTAAATTTTTTAACACAAATATTATTGTTTTTGTTGGGGGTCTGATATTTAATTAGCTAATCTAATTTATTTTATTTTTTATTGCACCATTTTACTTGATTCGATTATAAAATAGATGATTTATACTACAACAAAAAGACCTATTAATGACTTTTGATAAGTGGATTTCATGACGGCTGATAAAGAAGCGTCATCAAAGTTCGAAATACCTTTTTTCTATGACGGTTTAGGCTAATTTTGGGCTTTTTATAACGTTTATAAAACAAAGCATTATTAATAATTTAGAGCGGTGGCAAACTTGTAATATTTTTTAAGTTTAATTGTTGGCAAAATCTTTGCTATAGCCCGCCTCTCCTCCAAAATATTCTGGTCTTCTCCTTCTCCTCCTTTCTTCTTCCTCCTCTCCTCCAACTCCAAAACCCTAACCCTAGATCCAAAATCTTCGAGGAGGGCCTCACGCTCCTCGTCGCTCTCCAGGACAAGCTCGAGGCCGTCGTGCACGCGATCGACAAGAACGCGAAGGAGGAGCGTTAGGGTTCTGCTCGTCCTCTTCCCCGCGCTCTCCCTCTCCTTTCTCCAGCGTCGTCGATGTCGTGGGTCCACAACCTCCGCCGCTTCATCGGTTCCGGCGCCGGCCTCGGATCCGAAGCCCTCATGGGTTAGTTCCTCTTCCTTACACCCTCCTCTCCTCTTCTTCTCCTTCCTTTCCCCCAACTCCAAAACCCTAACCCTAATTTTGAAGAAATTAAAAACCCTTTTATTCCCCATGCGACCCCGAAGGCCACCTCCGCCGCGACTGAAAGGAATCTGATTCTCTTTTTGGTCATTATTTTTGGGTTGAAAACAGAAAAAGTTTCTTCCATTAGGTTAATTTGGGCTAGGTTTGTTCACGTTGGAATAAAATGGGTCTCCTTCAAGAAGAAAAAAGAATAGATCTAATATTGTTTGGTTTGGAACAAAAAAATTTTCTTCCAGGGGATGTAATTTAAACTTGGTTTGATTCTATACTCATGTTGGAATAAGAATCTATTTTCTATTTGGGGTCATTTTTTTGGGTTGGGAACAGAAAAAGTTTCTTCCTTTGGTGTAATTTGGTCATAGTCAACTAAGAGTTTTCGAACCCTATTTTTTCGTTAAATCGCTAAAATTTAAAGTTTCTTCCCTTGGAATTCCAGATTCGGACTCAAGATCTATTCTTCTTGTTATTTTCTCGTTGATTTTGCGATGGATTTCATGAAGGTTCTGGAGCAGGCGGTTAGAGAAATGTTTGATTCGGAGTTCTCATCAATTCCACAATCTATTATTTTTTTCTTCTTCTTCCTATTCTGGTACGCTGAGCATATATTTTTTCTTCTTCTTAATTTTGCAGAAAGAGGAAGGTGAATCTGAAAGTGCTCAATGTCCTGGAGATCGAACAAAAGGTTAGGTTTTTTATTTTTTGATCGAAGCGCGGATTTTGGCATTTGAGATACTGATTAATTTGTTTGTTTTCTTTACTTGGAGTCCTATGATTATATAACCAATTTTGGGAGAAAGTAAATGATAGTATCAGCCTAGAAAGAAGAAGAAAAAAGTGTCCATTCCTTATATTATTTGATGGATAATGCGTAATTTATTTTTGCTTTTTTGGTAGCAATTTTGAAGACAAATGAGTTGATCAGGGGTTAGTAAGTTTTGGAATTTGGATTCAGAATGTAAACTTGAAATTTGAGCGCATGCTAAAAGTAATGTGCCGAGGACAACACCAGTACTTGCTTGTTTAGCTGAATGGCCATTCTATATAACAAACAAACAAACAAATAAACGTTCTTGTTTCTAGGTTCTTGAAGCAACCAGCACCGAACCATGGGATCCTCATGGTTCTGCTTTGTCAGAGATTGCGCAGGCTACCAAAAAATTGTACATCTTCCATCTCCATTATTTGCTTTCTATTTCCTGGATCTCTCTTCAGCTCTTGCAAATGCTAACGCAATGATGTCTTGTAGCACGGAGTGCTCGATGATTATGAATGTACTCTGGACCAGATTGAGTGAAACAGGTGCCAACTGGCGTCATGTATACAAGGTGATATTTTCAACTGATGACAGCCAAACTCATGTTTACAAACTTCATTCTTGTTCTATAATCTCAAGTTCTTCTTCAATCACAAAAGCTCTGAAGCTCCCTCTACAAGCAGAAATCAGAGGGCTCTTATTGTTTGATCCCACAAGAGGAAGCTTCCACCATCAAAGAGCTGGTATTCTCTCTTTTTCTATTTTTTCTTTTTTGTGCAATTTTTTGTCTGTAGGAACTGTTCTTATTTGGGTTGGGCTCACTGTAGGTTGATGTTGGTGGCAAAAAGTTTCAATTTTATATGAAATTTGGAATTTTGGGGGATTTTTGATAGGTGCCCATGTGATTAGTCTTTGGATTGGTTGTCGTTTTTATAATTAATTTGGGATTAGTTGCTTACTTAGTCCAATTATTGTATAGTTGAAACTATAAAGTGTAGATGAGCTTAAAATTTATTTTATTGTCTGACTTTTTGTTGGGTAGTAATCTCTCTTTTCTAGTTCTTTTTTTCCCTCCTATTTTTTCTTAAATGTTTGCAATTATTTTTCACTAGTGATGTTGTTGTTTGGATTGGGTTCACTGTAGATTCATGCTGGGGGCAAAAAGTTTCAATTCCCAAAATTGTTGAAAGTTTATACTTTTATTGGTAATCTCTCTTTTCTAGATTTTCTTTCTTATTATTTCAGTAGGATCATTCCTTTTTTGGATCAGGTTCACTGTAAATTCTTCTTGGTAGGGAAAAAAAAGACATGATTTTATGTGAATCAGAAAAAAAAACTGGTCTCTTATAATTTGTTCAATGATTAATTTGGAATTATTTTGGCATAGTTAGTTCATGTTTTATATAATTGAAGCTCTTGGTTAGCGTAAAAAAAATATTTTATTCGTAGTATTTCCTCAAGAGTAAGTTTCAATTTCCTGCTGTAAAAAAGACAATTTTTTTATTCGTAGTGGTTGATTCTATTAATATGCAGACAAAGGTTTAAAAAGCCTACTTGTTATCAATTGCTTACTGACACCCATTATTAACTTTATGTTGTTATAATTCATAAGATTATATATCTCTAGTTGTTGTTTTGTGTTCAATTTTTTTTTTATTTAATGATGTTTTCTTGTTCACTTTTAAATAAGAAAGTCATGTGATGTAAGTATCTACTGAAATTTGTTTCAACTTCCATACTCTGATCATTTGGTGAAGAAATTAAACTATATAGTATGACGATAGGACTCTATTAAGACACTATGCTTCTTGAATTCCTCAAGTGGGATAACATACAAGTATTTGTGCATGAATATAGAATCAAAGCAAAAACTCTTAGTTGACTATGACTTCTTTTGAGCTGAATTTTGTATCATTTTGAGTGCAGCTCAAGTATTTGTGCATGGAGAACTTGGAGTCCTGATAGAAAGGAAGGAATCATTACTGGAGCTCAGACACCATAGACCAAGGGTTCATGAGGTAAGCATTAAAATTAAGAGTTTTTTCTTCTAATTCTCGCATTTTGGACATGGATATATTTGCATTACGGAGTAAAAGAAGAAATTGCATATTATATTATAATTGGATGAAGACTGGGACTTTTATGTGGTATCAATAGATAAAGCTTTTTCTGATATGATACAAGTGTTAGCAAGCATTTTGGCTTTTTCCAGATTGGTAAATAGTTTCTGTCATAGTATCAAATAGTTTCTTGAATATAAATCATTTCACTCTTTGGCAATGAGTACATTGAAGAAGATGGCTCTACCGGTAAGTATTTACTTCTATCTAAGTATGTGTAGCTTGACTTCTGGAACAGTTAGTAAGTTTTCTCCTAAGTTAACATCTTTTCTGGAAAGAATTTAGCTGTAGTGATTATTAATTCTTTGTGGTCAAGTATCCAATAAATTTGATTGTTCAAACTTAAGAAAAAAAAATTAGTAGTTCTAATTCTACCTTTAGTTAAACTAAAATTTAAGAAGATGAGGTTTAAAGCATGAACCATTGATATATCGTTTTTAATGCCTTAGTCATTGAAGTTTTGAAGATTAGCTCATAGAGCTCTCTCTATTTTCAAATTTGTAAGTTGGTGTTATCTTAATGTGTTGATAATACTTGTTATAGATGCATGGTGGAATTGTAGCTAACTAGTATTAATTTTCTTTCTCAGGTGCACATGAAGATGCAACTATTATTGCAGTGGTGGAATTTGCTACACGTGATGTTGACAGTTTTGATGTGCTCAAGTTGAAGCCAAAGTAGTTACTTGTTTTGAGGATTCATTTAAGTAGTAGTTGTAAATATATGTATTTGGATACCCTATTTTGAGATAATGTAATGAAGATGGTGATATAACATTTTGATATTTTCTTGTAAATATAGTTCAAAGTTGTTGTTTTCAAAATGAATTGAGAAGTCTTTGGAAAGTAATATATAATGTGCAGTATTGAGTGTTATAAATGTGATGAGTTCAGTAATATGAGTGTTATAAATATGCTGCATTGAGCCTATACATATTATCTATTCATGACGTTTTAAAATTATTCTGAATTGTGCACTATATATTAACTATTCATAACGCTTTTATAGAAACTATTCATGACGGTTATTTTATGACGCTTTTAAAAAATATTTATAACACCCGTTTTCATAACGGTTGCTGTGGAAAAAAAAGCGTCATGGTTCGTCATTAATGACGCTTTTTAGCCGTCATTAAAAGGGTTTTTTGTTGTAGTGTTGATTTTCTTACTAGCTCCCTAATGCTCTTTTGTTTGGGGTGAATTAGAGTACAGTCGCACGTTTCCAAAAATGGATAAAGCTTGGTTGCATTTTGAAAGGTTTGAAGTTACCCATAATAAAGTATTTACTTTTTTATTATTGGATTTACACCATTTTGATATTCATTCTATTTTTTTGTAAATATGTAGACACACCTCTAAATACCAACAAGGAGCGATGAATTTGTAACTGCCGCTTTGAAGAATCTAAATAATCCAGAAACAATTGCATGTCCTTGTATGAAATGCAAGAACTTGGATTCTCTTGCTGGTTCAACTGTGTATGAGCACTTAGTTTGTAAAGGAATGGATCCATTCTATACTACTTGGGCATTACATGGGGAACAATCTACACCTTATGCAGAGGTACACCAAAGTACAATATCATCTGATATGTATCAAATGTATGCAAATGCACTTGCTCAAGATGAATGGACTACAGATCATAGTAGTGATAGAAGAGGATCTGCTAATGTGCTGGAAGATGTTGAAACTCCTTTGTATAACGGTTGCACAAATCAAACAAGATTGTCTGCAACAGTATCTTTATATAAAATCAAAACTACGAATGGTCTATCCAAGGTTTGTTTTGACAAACTTCTTAAAACCGTTGGTAACATGCTTCCAGAAGATAACAAGCTTCCTAAAACCTCATATGAAGCAAAGAAGTTGTTAAAGTCTTTTGATCTAAATTATGAAAAAATACATGCTTGTGAGAATGATTGTTGTTTATTTAGAAAAGAACTTGCAGATATGGATAATTGTCCCAAATGTGGCTATTCTCGTTGGAAAGTTAATGACTGCAATATAGAAGATAACAGGAATGAGAACAAGTATAAAAAAAAAGATTCCGGTGAAGGTGCTTAGATATTTTCCCATCATACCAAGGCTAAAAAGAATGTTTTTATCAATAGAAACATCTGAACATTTGAGGTGGCATAGCACCAATGCAAGTAAAGATGGCAAGTTACGCCATCCAGTTGACTCATTAGCCTGGAAAGCAATCGACAAAAAGTGGCCCAATTTTGCATCAGATCCACGAAATATAAGACTTGGTCTTGCTGCCGATGGATTTAACCCTTTCAGTAATCTTAGCTCTACCTATAGTTGTTGGCCTGTAATGCTTGTCGCACACAACCTTCCACCATGGTTATGCATGTTGAAAGAACATCTAATGTTGACTTTATTAATTCCAGGGCTGAAGCAACCTGGTAACGATATTGATGTTTACTTGCAGCCTCTCATAGAGGATTTAACAGAGTTATGGAACAATGGGGTAGAAGTTTATGATGCATACATTAAGAAAACATTTAATTTGAAGGTGATTTTAATGTGGACAATAAATGATTTCCCTGCTTATGGAAATCTAGCTGGATGTACAACAAAAGGAAAGGTGGCTTGCCCTATTTTTGGTGGTAATACTTTATCAATGTGGCTACCGCATAGCTGTAAGACTATATATGGCTCATAGAAGATTTCTTCCTTCAGAACACCCATTTTGAACAAAAAGAAGTTGGTTCGATGGAAAACATGAAAATAGGGAAAAACCTGTAATAATGACCGGTCGTGATATATTTGAAGCTACTAGTCAAATTGAAAATGACTGGGGGAAGAAAAAACAGAAACCAAAGAAAAGAAAGAAGTCAAAGGCTGCAATTGATGGTGAGGTACAAATATGGAAGAAGAGATCAATATTTTTTGAGCTGCCTTATTGGAAGGTAAGTCATTTTTAATCAATATAGTTATCTTTTTTTGTCTTAATATTTATGATTTCTAGATATAGTTCATAATAACATTAATTCTTTTTTCTTATTAGGATTTGCTTCTACGCCACAATTTGGATGTAATGCACATTGAAAAGAATGTATGTGATAGTATACTTGGCACACTTCTAGATATTAAAGGAAATCAAAAGATGGACTTAATTCTCGAAGAGATTTGCAAGAAATGGAAATTAGAAAAGAGTTGCATCCACAGGATAGCGATGGTAAAGTATACCTTCCAGCAGCACCACATACACTATCAAAGACTGAAAAGCAATTATTTTATAATCGGTTAAGAAATTTGAAGGTACCCGATGGGTATAGTTCTGACATTAGGAATTGTTTCTCAAAGGATAACAACATAATAAGTTTGAAATCTCATGATTGTCATGTTTTGATGCAACAATTGCTACCTGTAGCTTTGAAAGATCTCTTACACAAGGGACAGAGAAATGCAATACTTCGATTATGTTCATTTTTAATAAAATATGCCAAAGGGTTATTGATCGAGACAGATTGGAATGTCTTGAGGCTGAAATTATTGAAACATTGTGCATGTTAGAAAGATTTTTTCCTCCTTCTTTCTTTGATATTATGGTACATTTGACCATTCACCTAGTACGAGAAGTATGTTTATGTGGACCGGTACAATATCGTTGGATGTATCCATTTGAAAGGTACTTCACTATTTCATCTTACTTTCTCAAACCATATCAGTTTATACCTTTCATAAAAATAACTTGTCATTTATTTATTAGGTATATAAAAATATTCAAAGGATATGTAAAAAATTCAGCACATCCTGAAGGATGCATAGCAGAGTGCTATCTTTCCGAGGAGTGCATGAGGTATTGTAGTGGATATACAGAACAAGCAAAAGAAATTAATAGGTGTTCGTCATAGACGTAACGAAGACTCTCTTGATAACATATTACATGAGGGACGCCCATTATCCAAAGGAGTGCATCTAACAATGTGTCATGAAATCTTAAAAATTGCACATCGATATGTGCTATTTAATACTGCAAAGGTGGCACCTTATGAAGAGTAAGTATAAGGAGATTCATTATTAAAAGTAATAATTTAATGTTTAGATTGGGCGTGGCCATGTGTTTTCTTATCATATTGTTTCATCTAGAATGCATTTGACTGAATTGAAGAATTCAATAAGCGTCTTTCACAAATGAAAACAAACTTTGGAAGAAATACTCGGATACATTTGTGATTGTTTTAGAAAAAGGTACTAGTTCAAGTATTTTTTTCTTGTTTTTTGACATTGCAATATGTATGACATCATTAGATCTTACTATGAGTTTCTTTATAGGTTAAGAGAAATCAGTACAGGCATTCATGTATGTGATACAATAAAGTGGTTGGCTTAAGGGCCTGTAAAGGAAGTAATGTCATTCTAGGTTCCTTATCAATGGGCGCCGATTTCAAATCAAAGATGTTCAAAGGTCCACTCAAAATAGTGGTGTTTCTTTAGAAGCAAAAACCATATGCCAATCAGATTAAATGACAATACTGGAACTTCAAACTCCAGAGCTTTTTATGGGGTCTTGCGTGAAATTCTTGTTTTAGATTATAATAATTTTCAAATCCCTATTTTTAGGTGTGATTGGGCGCACATTTATCATGGTGTCAAGGTTGAAGATGGTTTTACATTAGTAAATCTCCATCAATTCAAAAATCAGTTCGAAAGTGACCCTTTCATTCTAGCATCACAAGCGAAGCAAGTATTCTATTCTAGAGAGTCAGATTCTTCTAGTTGGTATGTTGTGTTGAAACCACCACCAAGAGGTTTCTATGAATTGGAATTATATAATGAGAGAAGAAACAAGCTGTCAACCATTGGATATTTCAAAACTTGGCGAAGCTATTGATGATGAGGATAATTCCTATGAAAGAAGGGATAAAGATTGTGAAGGCGTATTAGTTTAATTGTGTTAATGTCTCATTTGAAGTTGGATTTTGACTTAATTTTTGTTTATATATATGAACCTTTGGATCATAATGATTAGTTCCATTCATTTGCAATTATATTTACAACAATGTTATGTGTTTTTCATCTATGGCCTTCTAGAATAGGATCTAATTCTTTTTTAAGTTCTATTTTGCCACTAACAACAATTTGACTAATATTCACCAGAGTTGTAGATCGTAAAAGCTATGGCTCCTACAACAGAGGTAATTGAGATTATCAATATAATAATTTATGGATATTTATGTATTCTGTATTTCATATACTAATTTAATTTATCCATGAAATGTTATTTATTTTTGAAGGCCTCAAAAAGTAAGGGAAACGGAAATGAAAATCACAACAATATGTTATGTCAGATGTTCAACTAGAGGGGGATGAAAGCCTAGAGGGAGGTTTAGATGTATCTCGTTCTTCGCCTATTGACTTGCTTGATGTACCGAATTCCCACCATAACGAGGAGGCAATGTCGGTTAAGAACAAACGTGGTCCAACAAAGCTCAAGGGTCTTGGGATGGATCAAAATACGACTAAAGAAGTAGAATATAATGAAAGAGAGCAGCCTATAGGTGATACTTCAATTACCTTTGCCTCTTTCTTAGGGGCCTTAGTTCGATCTACAGTTCAAATATCTGTAAAGAATTGGACTTTGGTTTCTAAACAGCTAAAGGAGGACATGTGGACAGTTATACTGGTAAGTTAATTAGAGCTAAATATCTTAAGCTCACTTATAATTTCACAATATATTTTTATTATAGCATGATTTACATTACAGCAAAGGTACAAACTAGATGAGGTAAACAAGAAAATATATTGGCAAAAATGGAAGCTATTTGAGAGAGTATCGGTCCAGGATTTCCACTAAGGTGAGAGCAGCTTGTGCGTTGGAAGTAGATGAAGCACATCTACAGCTTACCAAGTTGAAACCTCAAAACTTGATAGATCATGAATGGAAAGAGTTCATTAAACGGGCATGCTCAGTGATGGCTAAAGTAAGTTGTAACATTCAATGTTCATATACAATATTGCATTTTTAATTATTCCTTTTCGTTAATAATAATTCATATTTGATGTAGGGTAAGAGCGATCTAATGAAGTATATAAGGAGTCATCATAAGCTACCCCATACGATGAGTCGACAGGGTTATGCCCGATTGGAGCAAAAGATGGTAAAATTACTTCACTTAAGTTTATATATTTTATGATGTTTGGATTGTAACTGCCTCTTGGAAATTCTTATTATTTTGTATTTGAGTGGTCTACAATGTTTTATGAGGACACAAGAAATATAAGGAACATGTAGTAAGAATGAGAGGAGAGAAATAAACTTAAGATGGGTTGCTTAATGTTTAACAATTCTGAATGAGCATACATAATTTGTTAGACAAGGACATGAGAAATAATAAGGAATGCATAATATGAATGAGCATACATAATTTGAGATGATGTTGCTTGATATTTATCATTTATGAAAGTAAATGAACTTACAAAAGAATTCTCCTTCATAAACTCCATCAAGTGAAGGATGCAAGTGGAAAATGTGGTTTCATATGCAAAGCGATTAGCTAATAAAACCATTAGTGGACTCAAATAGCGCCTCCAACTCCAACTGGAAACTCATTGGAACAAATGTAATTAATTGTCAAAGACTTAAAACTGATAATTAGGACTACTATACCATATTTAGTTGACTAGAAGATTCATTGCCCTTACCAGTTTATATGTTTTTCTTTGGTAATTGGATTTGCTTGATCAACATTCTTCATTGAGGCTCACCTAGAGTGAGATTCATCAGTTTCCATGTGATATATAAGAGGCCATGACTGACAAAGATGGTGTTATTGTATCAAAAATGATGGGTGAGAGAAGTCATCGCTGGAACAGGAAGAGGAGCTCTTTTGCAGTCCATGCTGTTCTGGCAAGATCTTCCAACCAGCTGAGTGTATCTTTACCCACTAGCAAAAGCTTATGGAGGCATTCTGTAAGTGAGTCAAACAATTTAATCAGGATCACTGCCTATAGTGTTATCCAAGCTACTTTTTCCCATATTTAAAGAAGAAGAAAAAAAAGACCTTTTATTAAGCTCATTTTTGTACCATGCTTAAAATCTTCCCAATTTATATACCAAAGGAGTTTTAGTATTCATTTGGACAAATAAGCTTTGTTGGACAAAATAAGCTTTGTTGGACTGATAAAATCTTCCCAATGTATCAGACATAATGCACTGATTTTATCTGTACTTGGATACTTTTTCTGTTCCTAGGCGATCCAAAGCATGTCTGGTTGATTCCAGTTAGGTTACACTATGTAGTATCTGGACAAAGTAAAGCATCCATGTTTAGCACCAGTAGCTTGGATTCCTTGTGGAGTTTCTCTAGATTTTTATGTTACTAGTGCATGGAGAAGTTGCTTGTTGAGGAAGATGGAACTAGTCTTGGCCGAGCAGAATGGCAACAAAATATTTCCAACAACTTTAGATGAAGTACTGCTCTTTTGGCCAAATCTGATGCAACCTCCAGCCAAGAAACTTTCCACACCATAGCTCAATGTGATCTCAGATGGAGTGTACATTCAATTGTTGCTGCTAATAAAGGGAAATTGTGAAAGGCCTTAAGAAAGTGGAAGGGTTCTCTTTCTATTCAACACCAGGTCTTGTCAGCAATAATCCAATACGACAAAAATTACACACACCAACATGAATGCATCATTTTTTGAGTGTCCAGGTGTATTTTAGAGTGTCTTGTATCTAATAAATGTGTCAATTAGCTTTTTTCCTGAGGTCATTAGTTGGTGAAAGTCAAATATGTCTATGAACATGTATGAAGGACTTGGCTGATTTATTTCTTTTCTTTTCCCTGCATTTCATGTAAGTACCACATGTTATCTTTTTAATGCTGAATTCTCTGCAAACAAATATGTCTATGAACATTCATGATGGCGATCAATTACCAAATCGTATCTTCTCAACTCTGACATTTTGTTTTTTATCTAGTGGTTCTTACTCGGTTATCAGGTTTTACTTAACATAATGCTTGGCTTCGCTAAAAATAATTTTAGTTGCATTTGTTGATTTCTTCTTTCACTGAAATGTAAAATTATATTATTTTATTTATTTTTGTAGAAGAATGAGAGTTCAACACAAAAAGAAGTATCAAGAGCTGATTTGTAGTTGGAAGGGCATAAATCAAAGAAACCCAAACAAGAAAATGCATGTGTTGTCGAATCTCTGGTAAGTACAAATTAAGTTTTGAATATTTTATATATGTTCTTATATTGTTTGCTTAATTTATATTTAAATTTCTTTTTTAACATGCCAGAAAAAAATTCAAGAGATCAAAGAATCACAATCTGGTACACAAATATCATCAAGCTTGAAAGTTGATGCTCTCTCAAAAGTATTGGGTGAAGATCGACCTGGTAGAACAGTAATTGGACTTGGGTTTGGAGTTACACTTACTAAGTTGAATGCCCAAGCACATTCTTCTAAGATTATACATGCACTCGAAGATAAGGTCAATAGATTGGAGGACAAGTTGGACAAATTGATCGAGGTAAGTAGTTATATTATTGGAATTAACAAATGTCACAACTTGTGACTTGCATTCTAATTTGTGGTTCTCACAGCAAGGAGAGAAAAGAAGTGGACAATAGAGGGTGCCATCACCACAAGTTGTTAGTACTCCAGAGGTAAATATGATGATAAAGAAATATAAATTTGGAATTTAAAAAACCTATTTATTATGTAGTAACTATAAATTCATTACATTTACAACAGTCACATCATGCTAGCAACACCAATAATGACCTCCATGAACCGAGCATTGGACAAAAATGTAAGATTATGAGCTGGTACAAAAAGGGAGAGATTGTTGCAGAAGGATCAATAGCATCTACAGATTCCGCCTCTCTAGTGCATTGCAAACCCCTTGGACTAGATGCTTGGAAAGTTTGGATTGAAGTTGGATTGGTTCCTGAAGCTCATTTGTAGCGGACTACATCAGACCTGACATTGGTTGAGCATGCTATAGGGGTTCCAGTTGCGTGGAATAAGCAATATATTTTACTTGATCCTTAAAGCTTTTGATTGGAACTTTTATCATTTAGGCTCTTTATCAAGTACTTTGACAGTTAAGATTTCTTAGTAAGTGTTTTTATAGTTTGGTCTCCTGATTTCTATTTGAGACTTCGTATCAAGCCACATTTGTTTAATGATATATTTGAGATACTTGCTTAATATTTTGTTGATCATTGACCCTCTTTTTTCCAGTATGTGACATTTCAGTATGAATGTTATAGGTGACTAATGATGGAATTAGCACTTTGCAGAATTTTCACACTTTAATGCATTTGTATGAACCAATTGATTGCAGGCTTTGATTAACCCCTTTTTAACTCCGCCAATGTAAGTGCATTAACATTGCCGGTCCCAAGCCCGGATAAAGAGGAGGGAAGAGGTGCTCTCTGTCTACAATCAAGATTGTCTCAGAAGGTAAAAACTACTCATGTCTGATAATCTGCACTTCCTTTCAGTTTGTACTAATAAATGGACTATCATGGTTTTCTTTCTTCCTTGAGACTAATATAATGAAGCATGAAAACAGTGTGCAGGAATATGATTCCCAATTTCAAAAATTGTCTAAAAGAATACAAGGGATTAATGAAGCATGTTTGATCAGTCAGCATATGGGGGGTCTCAAAGAAGAAGTGAGATTTGAAGTACATATTGCTCAGCCAGCTACATTGCCTGAAGCTATGCAGTTAGCTCGCTCACATGAGGCCAAGTTGTTAACCGTGAAAAGGTTTACAAACCTCATTTCCAGTTCTCCAAAGCAGTAGCATCTTCCAGCATACAGGAGACTCAGGGAAATTCACAAATTGAATACCCTAAGAAGGCTAGTGTAATGACAAATGCTTCCAATACTGCAAGAGTTCCCAAGCATCTGTAAACCAACCTGTTTTTGTCACCCAAAGTGAGTTAACAAGAAGAAAGAACTTAGGCCTATATTTTTCTTGTGATGAAAAATGTTCAAAGGCCATAAATGCAAGGAAAAAAGGTTGTATATGATATTAAATGAAGATAAAGCAGACCCTGAAGTCTTTCCAATTGAAGAAGGCCTAAGTGAAGATGTGATAGGGAGTACTATATAGATGTTCTTCGGTACATTTTTCTTTCTTAATCACTATTACTTGTGAGAACATTTTTCTTTCTTAATCACTACTACTTGTGGTCTAATACGAACCTTATGTTTTCCTGAACAGGTGGGCAGACAAATATCAGGTACTTCATTTCTTCTCCTTCAATAAATGAGTCAAATCGCCTATGCATATCACAGGAGGTCATTATTTTTGCACAATTCTATTATCATACACGAGAACGATATAGTACAGATACCATTTCTTGACATGTTATCTTGTATCTTTTTTTTGTTTGTGGTCATCATACTTGAAGTTCTGTACATGTGTTCATGGACTAGGTCATCTTCATGTCATATGGATCACCTTTAGTGAAGTTTGTGCTTCATACTATTTGCTATATCAGAAGGTTCATAACATCAAATGTGAGAATGATCTCCTTCGTAAAACATGTTCTGGTTTTGATTGTGACTAGAACACAGAATCCTATCCATGTGAAACTTAAGAGAATGTTATAATCCTTGTCCTCGTGTTATTGAAATGGTTGGACATAATAGCTTTAACAGTTCTCTTTAAAGTTAATAATCTTGGATTGCTCTATTTTCGAATAAAAATGCCACATCGCCAACAGTATTAACATTTGAAACACAGCAAGATTTAGTCACAGTCGTACATTTATGGGCATAATGTACGTCCCACATGTGATATATGTTAAAGGTAAGCTGTGGTTCAGGATTTTAATTCAAATATCACTTCAACCTAAAAGTTTTTTTAGATTGTGTTGGAAGTTAGACATGGCCAATTGGCCATCACTATAATGGTTTGACCATAGTTTACTGAATTTAGAGAACAACAGAAGATATCACTATGATTTTGTCAAATTTTGCTTTTTGTTCAAAGATATCCTAGCAAACTAAAGATTTTGAATTCCACTAAGACTGCCCTCCTTGAATACTGGTAGGCTATTGCTGTACATTCCTGATTGTAAGTGTTTTGAATTTTTCAGCTGTAGGCTTAGACCCTGTTACTTATATTAATATTGGTTGTTAATCTGTTTGCTTTAATAGTATTTTACTCATATGGACAGGGTTGAGTTTGGTTTATCGCTGTTTAGTTTTGGCTATACATGTGTTGCTGACGAGTAGGATTTTATGGTTGTACCTCTTTTGGTGATGAGTATTTGATACTTAATTTGCTAGAAAATTTCAAGGAGAAATGAGGAGTATTTATAGTACTGACATCCAGGATACCTAAGGGTGATAATTTTGTTAACATCAATCATTTATCATAGAAAGAATGGTTGAAGCAGAGAACTGCATTCTGAATTTTATGTAACCATAGGCTACAATTGATATCAAAAGTTTTTTTAGACAACTGTGAGTATGTACTAACTTTGCCTTATGGGTCAGAATGCCTGGATTGTCTGGTAGGTGCACTTATTAACATTGGTAAATTATAGTCGAATGAGCTGTGCTAAGTCTAGGGGTTGGATGTAGACAGTGAAAACGGGTATGGTAGTTGTGAAGTTTCACTACTAAAATAACCCATTTTAGCGACGTCAGAAGACGTCGCTAAATAAGGAAAATACGTCGCTAAAATCTATTTGTGACTATTTAGCGACGAAAATTGGACGTCGCGTATAGGCAAGTCGCAGATGACAATTTCGTCGCAGAATGTCGCTGTTTGCGACGTGACTAGTAGTGTCGCTAGACGTCGCAAAAGTCGCGACAGATAGCGACGTAATGTTACGTCGTCAAAATAGCGACGTAGAGCGACCACTTTGTGACGCGGTAAACTTTATATATGATGACATGGCATGGCAGCCACGTGGGCAATTTAGCGACGCCTAGCGACAAATTTAGCGACGTCTGCCCTCAGATTGTCATATCCCACGTCAGCAGTTTAGCGACGTCTAGCGACGTTACGTCACTATTTAGCGACGTATAGCGATGTGTACTTTCCGTCGCTGTACATCGCTATCCGTCGCTATACGTCGCAGATATTATAAAAAATTTTAAAAAAATATAATTGGTATTTTTGTTATGCTGTGTGTTATGTTTACAGTATGTGTGAAGTGCAGTGTTCGAACCATCGACAGTTTCGCTTACTGTTCTATTTTATTTTGGATAGAAAGAGCAACAGTTCAGGGTGCACTTCTCAGAGCTTCCTCTTCACGTCCTTCACCTTCTCGGGAACCTTCACGACGTCCGAGAAATTAAAGGACGTGAAAATGAAGCTCTCAGAAGTACACCCAGAACTGTTGCTCTTTCTATCCAAGATAAATATACAACAGTAATCGAAACTGATGGTTCGAATAGCATTTCACATTCACTGTAAACACAGACACACATCATCACAAAAATACACATTATATTTTTTAAAATTTGGCAGCACCTCCTTTGTATATCAGATCATCGCTTATAACCCAGCGTAGGTATATTTGTCATCCCGTCGCAGATATCACAAAGTAAATATTACAATAAAAATAGGAGGCAGCACCACCACCATAAAAAATAGATATTTGTTATAAAAATATTACAATAAAAATAGATATTTGTTCTCACAGTTTCCTTCGTGGACTCCACCACCAGCACCCGGTCTGCTACCAGCATCTGTTCCACCACCAGCACAAGCCTCGCATCCAGCACGTGTTCCACATCCAGTACCAGCCATGCACCCCGCACCAGTGATGTATCCTTTTTCCATGCACCTACCGCCGGCGATGTATCCAGCCCCGACGATGTATCCAGCACATGTTCTGCCTTCGCCACCAGCACTGGACAAAGTCACACTCCTCGGATCATCCAGCAGCAGGCCAACATGTTTTGCGACCTTGAGAGAAGCTCTTCAGATTAGAGACGCTCCACGACAGTGCCCGGGGAATCCCAAGCACTTTATGGACTTTAGGCCCAGAGAATTCCATGGGACAGAAGGGACTATCTACGCTTACGAGTGTTGGAGAACGTTGAACGATAGTTAAAGGTGGCTCGAGTTCCAGAAGATTTGAAGGTCGAGTCAGCTAGTGGACAGCTTTTCGACATCGCATGGACGTGGTACCAAGGCGAACCCCGATTTTCTGCTCCATACATGACTTGGGAGGAGTTCAAGCGACTGTTCAAGAGGAAATTCTATCCATACGTAGCACAAGAAGAGTTGGTGAGTCAGTTCGAGCACTTAGAGCAGGTAACCACACCGTCGACGAGTACACGTGGAGTTTTCTCGCCTCAGCCGCTTCGCGGAGAACTTGGTCAGCACCCCTGAAGACAAGGCGCGACGATTTAGGAAAGGACTGTCTCACGAGATTCGTCTAGCCATCGCCACCAGTCGAGCCACCACTTACGAAGATTCTAGAAGTCGTCCAAGCTGTATAAGAGGAGCTGATTCATAAGCCGAAGAGGAATCGAGACGCACTCGGAGGAGGCAGCGACCAAGCAGCACCGACAAATCGTCCCAACATTCCAGAGAAGACACCAGCGCAGCAGCATTAGCAGCAACCGCAAGTAGCCCCACGCCAAGTCCAAGACATTCCCATCTGCCAGTATTGCTTGAAGAAAGGCCACACTCAAGAAAATTATCACAGTAGATTTGGGTTGTGTTGGACTTGTGGATCCAACCAACACTTGTCTCACAATTGTCCGAAGAAGAACGCAAGTGCCCCACCACTACCAACCGCAGGAGGAGGGCGAGCCTTTGCCATGAACGCGGAAGATGCGGCGACACCATACGGAGTGAATGGCGGAAATTTTCAGTAGATTATAATAGTAGCATTATTGAGGAGTATTATGTTTGGTTTTGACTTGCAAGGATTCACCATAATTCTATAGCAAACTGTTAAATTATTTTTCTAGTAGACCGCAGCTCCTTAAATTTCAAGGACGAAATTTGTTTAAAGGGGTAGAGTTGTCAACCCCTTGATCAATTTTTTTATCCTCACATAATTTTCTTTTGTTATTTATTTACTTTAGTATTAGTTGTCACATACATATGTTATGTTCTAAATTGGTTTTAGTTAAAATACTAATAGAAGGTTCAATTTGTAATAAAGGTTTGGGCAGGGACCTAATGCAAATTGCCCTATTCAAATTTTCTTTTTAAACTTAAACCCTGTTTTGAATTTGATTTAAATTTGAGGCTTAATCCTCAACCGAAACGGAGATAGGAAGAATAAATTCTCCTTATCTCCTCTGATCTTCGAACCCTAGTGTATATATAGAGAGGATTGGCCGACCCTTTTCTAACCCTAGAAATCTCACCTCCTTCCCTGCCACCGAGGACTTGAGTTGGAGCCAAGTAACATTTGAATTTCGTGCAACCAAAGGTAAGATGACCACCTCTTTAACTTGCCAAATTATTGTTTTCTTTTACAAATTACTAGAAAGGGGTGAATGGTAGATGTTTGATGTATTTCCCAAGTAGAAACGTTAGGAAGTTCCAATGCAATGCTGCAAACCCGGAGTTTTCCTGAGACTCACAAGGAATAGGGGGTAGATGTTGATTCTTCAATATAGGAATAATTGCAGAGATGTGATTGAACTAGACAAGGACCTAGAACCTGACACTTCCTCATGTATCAAAGTAAGAGGCTTACAATGATATCTAACAAAAACCAATGATACCTAGGTACCGAGCAATAGAGGGTTTATACATCGAATAATAGAAGTTTAGGGGTACAACCTTTACCTATGCACTTGTATTCATACTACACTTTTAGGTTTGGGTGTTTTGCATTGGGTTGTTTTTGGTGTCATGGTTGCTAAAATAATAGAGCCCATGCTCTGCACCTATAGAGCATTAGGAATTTAGTGAAAACAGGACAAGTCATCTTAAGTCGGAACCTATATGGTATCAGAGTGAATACCTTAGCATATCAATTGGGGATACAAGAGTAGAGTCCTGTGAACATATCCATAGGACCGCAGGAAGTAAGGATGTGTCAAGCTCTCACCTCTGATAGACCCTTCCTTTCTTATCCATGAGATATTGATACATGAACCTCTTCGTAACCTATTGGATATTGGCATAATGCTACAATATGAGCCTTCTTTACATCCAATGGATGTTAGCATGTGAGTTTCCCTTGTATACAAATTGATACTAACATGTTAGTTTTCTGGTATCCAATGGATACAAGCAGGTGAACTCCTTTAGTATACCCCCATATTTCTCCATTAATCCTATAATTCAGTAAATAGCAGTGTATACAGTGGACTATCCTGCATGCCTAAAGTTATACCTATAATATAGACATACAGAGAACTGAGGAGTTGTACACAACGTACCAGCTATTCGCTAGTAAGACCCCCGGCCTAAGTCTATGGAATGATTTTTGTACAGGTAAATAGGTTTCTGCAAACTGAGAATTTTGGGGTAGGCACCTTTACTATACAGGTGAATAGGTGAAGCCTTTTTACTAGATTACACTGAAGGGTAGGAACCGGTTTTGGGGACTAGCATAGGATTCTACCCTATACTTACCATAGGTACCCCAGGGTGTCCCAATTGGCTCTAGGATATTAAGGAGACTGCTGAGGTTTCACTAGGCAAGCACCTAGACTTGGGGCATGTGGGCAGGCTCTAGTTGACCTGTAAAACACAGGTGTACAGGTATTGCAAGGGCAATATCCTGATAACAGGGGATATCAAGGATAATATGGTATCTTATTGCATCAGCTTCATAGGGAAAACTGAGAATCCATACCCAAAATGCATGGGAGTTTATGTTGGAATCGAATTTAATAAATGATATTATGTTGCACTATGTCTGGGCATATCTATCCATATGGTTTAATAATCAGACCTACACTTCCACTTATACATTGTCCTAGAGCTTTTGCATCAGTCCATTTTAATTCTTATTGTCCTGCCTCTATTCACACCACACTAACTCTGATACATTCATTATGTCCTTTCCAGCTATAGGTTAGAATGGTCCTACAAACACTTAGTGCAGTCACCAGGTTATATGAAGTTCATTCACCGTACTTGAGTGGCATTATATGTCATGTCCTGTATTTAGGACCCAGTAGGTATCATATGTTACATCCTTCCATGGTACACAGGTTAACCCCATTGCTAATTGCCTTTACCAGTTTTAGGTTGTATTGCAATAGCAGATATGCCATGGTACTGGTTCCATTAGGAATACCACATCTGAATTATTAGATGAAGTACCAGACACCTGTGGGTATCTTGACATATAGGCCCATGTGGCCTAGGCTCTGTTGAGAAGCTTTAATACATGGTATCAGTTGTTGGCCCATTGGTCATATGGTCAAACTGATTTTAATAATTGATCAAACTCTGTCTCGATATATGAAGCTAATCAGGATATCTCGGACTCTTGGACATGATCAAGAACGGCTATCTACTCAGTTCAAGACCGAAGCGATCTTTGCCTGTTCGAGTCTGTATTTCTTTGAGCAATGTATTTTTCATTTTATTGACTCTAGAAATACGTTGTACACCGAGTCGTACTGGCAAATAGGCTATTCCAAAATGATTTCAAAATATTTTTAAAATGTTCTTAGTTTTGAAAAACATTGTATTAACAAAAGCTTCAAAAAGGTTTTCAAAAGGTTTTCAAAATTCCCCAAAAACTAATTTTAAAACCCTAACCTAACCCTAACAGAACTCGGCCAGAGTTCGGCCAGAGTTCAGCCAGAGTTCGGTTAGTGGTCGTTCTGTTTTTGAATTCCTTGGAACTTGGTCCTCTTGTAGTTACGGATTTGACCGAGATTTCCTCATCGAGTTCTGCCCGAATTCTGCCCGAATTCTGCCAGAATTCTGTCTTTGGAACTTCTATAAATAGAGAAGGATTTCGATCATTTTAACTCACTCATTCACTTTCAATCTTCTCTCTACTTAAAGCTTTCAGTCTTCCAAAGAGTTTTCTCGAGCTTTAATTTTCAGATCCCAAGCCAGTTACAATCCTCTAGTCGATTTACCAGTATGGTGCGGTCTAGAACTTTCTGAGTGATTGTAATCAGAAGGCTTGATAGAAGAATACCTCTTCACAATTGAAGTTGGATGAGTTCTTCGTATCAAAGCTCGCGTTGTAGAAGTTGCAAGGACTTCGTAAGAAAACTTGCGGTTTGCCAATAGTGGATTCAACTGGTAGCAAGAGTTCTACCGACTGGACTAGTCCTCAACAGAGGAAACCAGTATACATCTGTCTTTGTGTTTCTTTCTTATCTCTACCTTTACATTATTCAGTTGTGATTATTATTCTGTGATCTTGCTGCTAACATTTGTAATTAGTATTATTCCGCTGCCAACTCTATTTACCCTATCTAGAGTATTCCGTTTTACGATTTCGTTCCTATAATTGGTATCAGAGCGGGTGTTACAGGTAAACAAGGTAACATTGCAATTATTTATTCATTTAACTAATTGTTATATAGATCGCAGCACAACACATGGCAACTGTGAAATTCACAAGTGAAGGTCAGGCCACAAACAGACCTCCACTGTTTGATGGTACGAATTATACCTATTGGAAAACACGGATGAGTATCTTCTTGAAATCACTTGACTTTGATTTATGGTCTATTGTTATTGATGGCTATCAAAAGCCACCTCGTATAAATGTTGATGGAGTTTTAGTTGAAAAACCCCATAACAGATATACAGAGAAAGAAAAGAAAAAGGCCAGTCTTGACGCACGTGCTATTAAAGCTTTATTGTGTGCTTTAGACAGAACTGAATTTAACAGGGTCTCTATCTGCACAACTGCTAATGAAGTATGGAAGCTTCTTGAAGTCACACATGAAGGCACGACTCAAGTCAAGAATCAAAGGTCAACAGACTTACTCAAGAGTATGAGGTGTTCAAGATGAAGCCCAACGAAACAGTTACACAGATGTTCGAAAGATTCTTGGATATTGTAAATCCTTTGTCCTCCCTAGGCAAAGATTACAGTAACCATGAAAAGATTCGCAAACTCCTGTGAGCACTTACCAAGAACTAGATTCCAAAGGCTACTGTAATCATTGAAGGGAACGACCTCACAACTATGTCCCTCGAAGTACTCATGGGTAAGCTACTCACTCATGAACTGGAGCTACAAGATTTTGAAGAGCCTGTACCGAAGGAGAAGACGATCGCTTTCAAGGCTCATCACAGAAAAGCTGCTGAAGGTGATTCAGACAGCAGTGAATCAGATGCTGAAGATCAGGCACTCCTAGCAAGAAAATTCAAAAGATTCATGAGATATGAGAAGAAAGCCAAAGAAATCAATAGCAGCAACAACTGGTATCAAGATGATGCTGTCTGCTATGGCTGCAAGAAGAAGGGACATATGTAGAAAGATTGTCCTACAAGCTCATCATCAAGCAAGAAAAGCAACAGGTATGAGAAAGGGAACCTGAAGAGATCAACATCACGAAAGTATGCTAATACCAGCATATGGCATGAAAGTGAAGCCAGCGACTCAGAAGATGAACAATCAGAAGAGGCTGCAAACGTATGCTTTATGGCATCCGATCAGGTACCTACTGAACCTATAGTTGATATGATGACTTCACCTTTGAGCAATTAGGAGATGCCTTCAGTGAACTGATAAGTGATTACAGGAAATTGCATAGCAAATATCAGACCTCTAAGAAGGTACTCAAAGAGTACAAAGGTGAAATAGGAAGACTTACCGACCTACTAGCTGAGGTTAGAAATAATATTAGTGAGTCTGGTGAGCTTTCTTCTATTAAGCTCTTATTACACGAGACTACCAAGTCATCTGAAGAGAAAGACAAGGTTATTGACCAACTGAAAGAAGAACTTTCTAAAGAGAAGAAAAGTCTTCGATGTGCACAAGTCAGAATGGAAGCACTCACTTCTGACTATACTAAGTTGTACGACACTTCCAAAAGATTGGAAATTAGGTTAGGAAAACAGCCTGAGACTGCTGCTTCCTACCCTAATACGTGTCACTTACCGAAAAATCGGAACATTCTCAAACCAAACACTGTCAAACCTAACCATATCAAACCTTAACCCCAAAAGGTTAAGCCCAAACAGGATTATAGGTATGCTTTCTTCTATACTAGAAAACCTAAACCTACCAACCATGCACACCACTCAGCTTTCAACACTCAACATGCTAAATGTCATTATTGTGGCCTCATTGGTCATTTCTCCTGTATGAAGAATCAGAAAGCTTGTTGATTTAAATATTTATGCTTGGATACCAAAAGCTAACATTTCAGGACCCTACAAGAATGGGTACCAAAAGTTTCATCTGCAAATTGTTTTGTAGGTGGAACACCTTTCACATGTTAAAAGAAAATGGATCCTCGACAGCGGTTGTTCACGGCATATGACCGGTAACGCTACACTATTTGCAACACTGTCGAAGAAGAAGAAGGAAGGTTATGTTTCATTCGGTAATAACTTGAAAGGGTATATCATTGGTATCGGTGATGTTGGTAAGTTTCCCTATCCTGTGATTAAGGATGTCTGTCTGGTTACCGAGTTGAAACATAATCTACTCAGCATAAGTCAAATAGCTGATCATGGTTATGGCATCAACTTTGGCAAAGACAAATGTACTATAGTTGATAGCTCAACTGGTAGTACTATCTTTGAAGGTATCAGGGAAGACAACATATATGTTTTCTATTTGTTGGAAGAAACTAACATTTCAGGTAGATGCTTAATGGCTAAAAGTGATGAGAGTCATCTGTGGCATATGAGACTCGGTTGCAAATATGGACACAATCTCAAGATTATACACGAAAAAGCTAGTACGTGATTTACCGGACATAACATTCAAGAAGGATTCGGTATGCAGCCAATGTGAAAAGAATAAAGCTACCAGATCCACATTCAAGTCAGTAAATACAGTATGTACTACTAGACCTCTACAATTGCTATATATGGACTTATTTGGTCCTAGCAGAGTTGCTAGCCTCGGAGGTAAGTTATATACTTTTGTAATTGTAGATGATTACTCTAGATACACGTGGGTATACTTCTTGACACGCAAGAATGATGCATTATCCGAATTTGTCGTCTTTTGCAAGAAAGTACAAAATAAAAAAGGTTACATGATCACTTGTATTAGGAGCGATCATGGTGGCAAATTCGAGAATGCAGAGTTTGAGCAATTTTGTGACACATACGGTTTTGTACACGAGTTCTCCTGCCCTAGGACTCCACAACAAAATGGAGTTGTGGAACGTAAGAACAGAGCTCTATCCGAAATAGCCATAGTAATGTTAAACCAGTTTAGTCTACCCAAATATTTCTGGGCTGAAGCTGTCAATACAGCTTGTTTTGTTCTCAATAGAGTTCTAATCGACCACAAATCGAAGAAGACTCCATTTGAGTTATGGTTTGATAGAATTCCATCAGTTTCATATTTTAGAATATTTGGTTGTTATTCTTAATACAAAAGATAATTTGGGAAAGTTTGACGAAAAGGTCGATGAAGGTATATTTTTAGGTTATGCGGCCAAGAGCAAAGGATACAGAGTCTTCAACAAACGAACTATGATCATCGAAGAATCAATCAACGTCACCTTTGATGAATTGAATCAAATGACTATCGATGACAATGAAGAAGATCTAACTGTACCAAGCTCAACACCAGCTGATTCTCAACCAAGCTCAGCACTAGCTGATCCTCCTAGAAAAGATCCAGGAACCTGCTACCTTCAGAGTCTGCCGAAAAGATTAAAATTTACGGCTGATCATCCAAAGGATTTGATAATTGGTGATATTACCAAAGGTGTAAGTACTCGTACATCCAGTAGAGATATTATTTTAGTGTTGCATTCATTTCACAGCTAGAACCCAAAACCATTGATGAAGCATGTAGTGATAATTTTTGGATAGATGCTATGCAAGAGGAATTAAACCAATTTGAACGAAATCAAGTTTGGGAACTTGTTCCCAAGCCTATTGATCATCCGGTCATTGGCACCCGTTGGGTATTCCGAAATAAACTTAATAAGAATGGTTTAGTGACTCGTAATAAGGCTTGACTCGTATCTCAAGGATACAATCAGGAAGAAGGTATCGACTACGATGAGACTTATGCCCCAGTTGCGAGATTAGAATCCATTCGCATATTATGTGCATTTGCATGTTTTCATAATTTCAAATTATTTCAAATGGATGTCAAGAGTGCATTTTTAAATGGTTTTATAAAAGAAGAAGTTTTTGTAGCACAACCTCCAGGTTTCACAGATTTTAAAAAACCCTGATCATGTTTTCAAGTTGAAGAAAGCTTTATACGGTTTTAAATAAGCCCCTCGTGCTTGGTATGATCGTCTAAGCTCTTTCCTACTTGACAACGGTTTTTCAAAAGGCAAGGTTGACACTACACTTTTTATTAAGTCTCTTAATGGCAAGCTTCGCTTAATACAAGTCTATGTTGATGATATTATATTTGGATCTACTGATAAATCTCTGTGTCAAGAATTCTCTAAGTGTATGCAGAATGAGTTTGAGATGAGCATGATGGGAGAGCTGAAATTCTTTCTCGGACTGCAAATCAAACAAACTGACAATGGGATATTCATAAATCAAGCCAAGTACACAAAAGATTTGCTAAAGAAGTTTGATCTGGACAATGTCAAACCTATTGGCACTCTGATGCCAACAATGTCTATCCAAGGTTTGTTTTGACGAACTTCTTAAAACCGTTGGTAACATGCTTCCAGAAGATAACAAGCTTCCTAAAACCTCATATGAAGCAAAGAAGTTGTTAAAGTCTTTTGATCTAAATTATGAAAAAATACATGCTTGTGAGAATGATTGTTGTTTATTTAGAAAAGAACTTGCAGATATGGATAATTGTCCCAAATGTGGCTATTCTCGTTGGAAAGTTAATGACTGCAATATAGAAGATAACAGGAATGAGAACAAGTATAAAAACAAAGATTCCGGTGAAGGTGCTTAGATTTTCCAATCATACCAAGGCTAAAAAGAATGTTTCTATCAATAGAAACATCTGAACATTTGAGGTGGCATAGCACCAATGCAAGTAAAGATGGCAAGTTACGCCATCCAGTTGACTCATTAGCTGGAAAGCAATCGACAAAAAGTGGCCCAATTTTGCATCAGATCCACGAAATATAAGACTTGGTCTTGCTGCCGATGGATTTAACCCTTTCAGTAATCTTAGCTCTACATATAGTTGTTGGCCTGTAATGCTTGTCGCATACAACCTTCCACCATGGTTATGCATGTTGAAAGAACATCTAATGTTGACTTTATTAATTCGGGGCTGAAGCAACCTGGTAATGATATTGATGTTTACTTGCAGCCTCTCATAGAGGATTTAACAGAGTTATGGAACAATGGGGTAGAAGTTTGATGCATACATTAAGAAAACATTTAATTTGAAGGTGATTTTAATGTGGACAATAAATGATTTCCCTGCTTATGGAAATCTAGCTGGATGTACAACAAAAGGAAAGGCGGCTTGCCCTATTTTTGGTGGTAATACTTTATCAATGTGGCTACCGCATAGCTGTAAGACTATATATGGCTCATAGAAGATTTCTTCCTTCATAACACCCATTTTGAACAAAAAGAAGTTGGTTCGATGGAAAACATGAAAATAGGGAAAAACCTGTAATAATGACCGGTCGTGATAATTTGAAGCTACTAGTCAAATTGAAAATGACTGGGGGAAAAAAAAACAGAAACCAAAGAAAAGAAAGAAGTCAAAGGCTGCAATTGATGGTGAGGTACAAATATGGAAGAAGAGATCATATTTTGTATTTTTTGAGCTGCCTTATTGGAAGGTAAGTCATTTTTAATCAATATAGTTATCTTTTTTTGTCTTAATATTATGATTTCTAGATATAGTTCATAATAACATTAATTCTTTTTTCTATTAGGATTTGCTTCTACGCCACAATTTGGATGTAATGCACATTGAAAAGAATGCATTGTAGTATACTTGGCACACTTCTAGATATTAAAGGGAAATCAAAAGATGGACTTAATTCTCGAAGAGATTTGCAAGAAATGGAAATTAGAAAAGAGTTGCATCCACAGGATAGCGATGGTAAAGTATACCTTCCAGCAGCACCACATCACTATCAAAGACTGAAAAGCAATTATTTTTAATCGGTTAAGAAATTTGAAGGTACCCGATGGGTATAGTTCTGACATTAGGAATTGTTTCTCAAAGGATAACAACAATAATTTGAAATCTCATGATTGTCATGTTTTGATGCAACAATTGCTACCTGTAGCTTTGAAAGATCTCTTACACAAGGGACAGAGAAATGCAATACTTCGATTATGTTCATTTTTAATAAAATATGCCAAAGGGTTATTGATCGAGACAGATTGGAATGTCTTGAGGCTGAAATTATTGAAACATTGTGCATGTTAGAAAGATTTTTTTCCTCCTTCTTTCTTTGATATTATGGTACATTTGACCATTCACCTAGTACGAGAAGTATGTTTATGTGGACCGGTACAATATCGTTGGATGTATCCATTTGAAAGGTACTTCACTATTTCATCTTACTTTCTCAAACCATATCAGTTTATACCTTTCATAAAAATAACTTGTCATTTATTTATTAGGTATATAAAAATATTCAAAGGATATGTAAAAATTCAGCACATCCTGAAGGATGCATAGCAGAGTGCTATCTTTCCGAGGAGTGCATGAGGTATTGTAGTGGATATACAGAACAAGCAAAAGAAATTAACAGGTGTTCGTCATAGACGTAACGAAGACTCTCTTGATAACATATTACATGAGGGACGCCCATTATCCAAAGGAGTGCATCTAACAATGTGTCATGAAATCTTAAAAATTGCACATCGATATGTGCTATTTAATACTGCAAAGGTGGCACCTTATGAGAGTAAGTATAAGGAGATTCATTATATAAAAGTAATAATTTAATGTTTAGATTGGGCGTGGCCATGTGTTTTCTTATCATATTGTTTCATCTAGAATGCATTTGACTGAATTGAAGAATTCAGATAAGCGTCTTTTCACAAATGAAAACAAACTTTGGAAGAAATACTCGGATACATTTTGTGATTGGTTTTAGAAAAGGTACTAGTTCAAGTATTTTTTCTTGTTTTTTGACATTGCAATATGTATGACATCATTAGATCTTACTATGAGTTTCTTTATAGGTTAAGGAAGAAATCAGTACAGGCATTCATGTATGTGATACAATAAGTGGTTGGCTTATGGGCCTGTAAAGGAAGTAATGTCATATTCTGGGTTCCTTATCAATGGGCGCCGATTTCAAATCAAATGTTCAAAGGTCCACTCAAAATAGTGGTGTTTCTTTAGAAGCAAAAACCATATGCCAATCAGATTCAAATGACAATACTGGAACTTCAAACTCCTGAGCTTTTTATGGGGTCTTGCGTGAAATTCTTGTTTTAGATTATATAATTTTCAAATCCCTATTTTTAGGTGTGATTGGGCGCACATTTATCATGGTGTCAAGGTTGAAGATGGTTTTACATTAGTAAATCTCCATCAATTCAAAAATCAGTTCGAAAGTGACCCTTTCATTCTAGCATCACAAGCGAAGCAAGTATTCTATTCTAGAGAGTCAGATTCTTCTAGTTGGTATGTTGTGTTGAAACCACCACCAAGAGGTTTCTACGAATTGGAATTATATAATGAGAATGTAGAAACAAGCTGTCAACCATTGGATATTTCAAAACTTGGCGAAGCTATTGATGATGAGGATAATTCCTATGAAAGAAGGGATAAAGATTGTGAAGGCGTATTAGTTTAATTGTGTTAATGTCTCATTTGAAGTTGGATTTTGACTTAATTTTTGTTTTATATATGAACCTTTGGATCATAATGATTAGTTCCATTTATTTGCAATTATATTTACAACAATGTTATGTGTTTCTCATCTATCTGGCCTTCTAGAATAGGATCTAATTCTTTTTTAAGTTCTATTTTGCCACTAACAATAATCTGACTAATATTCACCAGAGTTGTAGATCGTAAAAGCTATGGCTCCTACAACAGAGGTAATTAAGATTATCAATATATATAATTATGGATATTTATGTATTCTGTATTTCATATACTAATTTAATTTATCCATGAAATGTTATTTATTTTGAAGGCCTCAAAAAGTAAGGGAAACGGACATGAAAATCACAACAATATGTTATGTCAGATGTTCAACTAGAGGGGGATGAAAGCCTAGAGGGAGGTTTAGATGTATCTCGTTCTTCGCCTATTGACTTGCTTGATGTACCGAATTCCCACCATAACGAGGAGGCAATGTCGGTTAAGAACAAACGTGGTCCAACAAAGCTCAAGGGTCTTGGGATGGATCAAAATACGACTAAAGAAGTAGAATATAATGAAAGAGAGCAGCCTATAGGTGATACTTCAATTACCTTTGCCTCTTTCTTAGGGGCCTTAGTTCGATCTACAGTTCAAATATCTGTAAAGAATTGGACTTTGGTTTCTAAACAGCTAAAGGAGGACATGTGGACAGTTATACTGGTAAGTTAATTAGAGCTAAATATCTTAAGCTCACTTATAATTTCACAATATATTTTTATTATAGCATGATTTACATTACAGCAAAGGTACAAACTAGATGAGGTAAACAAGAAAAATATATTGGCAAAAATGGGAAGCTATTTGAGAGAGTATCGGTCCAGGATTTCCACTAAGGTGAGAGCAGCTTGTGCGTTGGAAGTAGATGAAGCACATCTACAGCTTACCAAGTTGAAACCTCAAAACTTGATAGATCATAAATGGAAAGAGTTCATTAAACGGGCATGCTCAGTGATGGCTAAAGTAAGTTGTAACATTCAATGTTCATATACAATATTGCATTTTTAATTATTCCTTTTCGTTAATAATAATTCATATTTGATGTAGGGTAAGAGCGATCTAATGAAGTATATAAGGAGTCATCATAAGCTACCCCATACGATGAGTCGACAGGGTTATGCCCGATTGGAGCAAAAGATGGTAAAATTACTTCACTTAAGTTTATATATTTTATGATGTTTGGATTGTAACTGCCTCTTGGAAATTCTTATTATTTTGTATTTGAGTGGTCTACAATGTTTTATGAGGATACAAGAAATTATAAGGAACATGTAGTAAGAATAAGAGGAGAGAAATAAACTTAAGATGGGTTGCTTAATGTTTAACAATTCTGAATGAGCATACATAATTTGTTAGACAAGGACATGAGAAATAAGGAATGCATAATATGAATGAGCATACATAATTTGAGATGATGTTGCTTGATATTTATCATTTATGAAAGTAAATGAACTTACAAAAGAATTCTCCTTCATAAACTCCATCAAGCGAAGGATGCAAGTGGAAAATGTGGTTTCATATGCAAAGCGATTAGCTAATAAAACCATTAGTGGACTCAAATAGCGCCTCCAACTCCAACTGGAAACTCATTGGAACAAATGTAATTAATTGTCAAAGACTTAAAACTGATAATTAGGACTACATACCATATTTAGTTGACTGGAAGATTCATTGCCCTTACCAGTTATATGTTTTTCTTTGGTAATTAGATTTGCTTGATCAACATTCTTCATTGAGGCTCACCTAGAGTGAGATTCATCAGTTTTCCATGTGATATATAGAGGCCATGACTGACAACAGATGGTGTTATTGTATCAAAAATGATGGGTGAGAGAAGTCATCGCTGGAACAGGAAGAGGAGCTCTTTTGCAGTCCATGCTGTTCTGGCAAGATCTTCCAACCAGCTGAGTGTATCTTTACCTACTAGCAAAAGCTTATGGAGGCATTCTGTAAGTGAGTCAAACAATTTAATCAGGATCACTGCCTATAGTGTTATCCAAGCTACTTTTTCCCATATTTCAAAAGAAGAAGAAAAAAAAGACCTTTTATTAAGCTCATTATTTTTGTACCATGCTTAAAATCTTCCCAATTTATATACCAAAGGAGTTTTAGTATTCATTTGGACAAAATAAGCTTTGTTGGACAAAATAAGCTTTGTTGGACTGATAAAATCTTCCCAATGTATCAGACATAATGCACTGATTTTATCTACTTGGATACTTTTCTGTTCCTAGGCGATCCAAAGCATGTCTGGTTGATTCCAGTTAGGTTACACTATGTAGATCTGGACAAAGTAAAGCATCCATGTTTAGCACCAGTAGCTTGGTTTTTCCTAAGGTCATTAGTTGGTGACAAGTCAAATATGTCTATGAACATGTATGAAGGACTTGGCTGATTTATTTCTTTTCTTTTCCCTGCATTTCATGTAAGTACCACATGTTATCTTTTTAATGCTGAATTCTCTGCAAACAAATATGTCTATGAACATTCATGATGGCGATCAATTACCAAATCGTATCTTCTCAACTCTGACATTTTGTTTTTTTATCTAGTGGTTCTTACTCGGTTATCAGGTTTTACTTAACATAATGCTTGGCTTCGCTAAAAATAATTTTAGTTGCATTTGTTGATTTCTTCTTTCACTGAAATGTAAAATTATATTATTTTATTTATTTTTGTAGAAGAATGAGAGTTCAACACAAAAAAAGTATCAAGAGCTGATTTGTAGTTGGAAGGGCATAAATCAAAGAAACCCAAACAAGAAAATGCATGTGTTGTCGAATCTCTGGTAAGTACAAATTAAGTTTTGAATATTTTATATATGTTCTTATATTGTTTGCTTAATTTATATTTAAATTTCTTTTTTAACATGCCAGAAAAAAATTCAAGAGATCAAAGAATCACAATCTGGTACACAAATATCATCAAGCTTGAAAGTTGATGCTCTCTCAAAAGTATTGGGTGAAGATCGACCTGGTAGAACAGTAATTGGACTTGGGTTTGGAGTTACACTTACTAAGTTGAATGCCCAAGCACATTCTTCTAAGATTATACATGCACTCGAAGATAAGGTCAATAGATTGGAGGACAAGTTGGACAAATTGATCGAGGTAAGTAGTTATATTATTGGAATTAACAATGTCACAACTTGTGACTTGCATTCTAATTTGTGGTTCTCACAGCAAGGAGAGAAAAGAAGTGGACAATAGAGGGTGCCATCACCACAAGTTGTTAGTACTCCAGAGGTAAATATGATGATAAAAGAAATATAAATTTGGAATTTAAAAAACCTATTTATTATGTAGTAACTATAAATTCATTACATTTACAACAGTCACATCATGCTAGCAACACCAATAATGACCTCCATGAACCGAGCATTGGACAAAAATGTAAGATTATGAGCTGGTACAAAAAGGGAGAGATTGTTGCAGAAGGATCAATAGCATCTACAGATTCCGCCTCTCTAGTGCATTGCAAACCCCTTGGACTAGATGCTTGGAAAGTTTGGATTGAAGTTGGATTGGTTCCTGAAGCTCATTTGTAGCGGACTACATCAGACCTGACATTGGTTGAGCATGCTATAGGGGTTCCAGTTGCGTGGAATAAGCAATATATTTTACTTGATCCTTAAAGCTTTTGATTGGAACTTTTATCATTTAGGCTCTTTATCAAGTACTTTGACAGTTAAGATTTCTTAGTAAGTGTTTTTATAGTTTGGTCTCCTGATTTCTATTTGAGACTTCGTATCAAGCACACATTTGTTTAATGATATATTTGAGATACTTGCTTAATATTTTGTTGATCATTGACCCTCTTTTTTCCAGTATGTGACATTTCAGTATGAATGTTATAGGTGACTAATGATGGAATTAGCACTTTGCAGAATTTTCACACTTTAATGCATTTGTATGAACCAATTGATTGCAGGCTTTGATTAACCCCTTTTTAACTCCGCCAATGTAAGTGCATTAACATTGCCGGTCCCAAGCCCGATAAAGGAGGAGGGAAGAGGTGCTCTCTGTCTACAATCAAGATTGTCTCAGAAGGTAAAAACTACTCATGTCTGATAATCTGCACTTCCTTTCAGTTTGTACTATTAAATGGACTATCATGGTTTTCTTTCTTCCTTGAGACTAATATAATGAAGCATGAAAACAGTGTGCAGGAATATGATTCCCAATTTCAAAAATTGTCTAAAAGAATACAAGGGATTAATGAAGCATGTTTGATCAGTCAGCATATGGGGGGTCTCAAAGAAGAAGTGAGATTTGAAGTACATATTGCTCAGCCAGCTACATTGCCTGAAGCTATGCAGTTAGCTCGCTCACATGAGGCCAAGTTGTTAACCGTGAAAAGTTTACAAACCTCATTTCCAGTTCTCCAAAGCAGTAGCATCTTCCAGCATACAGGAGACTCAGGGAAATTCACAAATTGAATACCCTAAGAAGGCTAGTGTAATGACAAATGCTTCCAATACTGCAAAGAGTTCCCAAGCATCTGTAAACCAACCTGTTTTTGTCACCCAAAGTGAGTTAACAAGAAGAAAGAACTTAGGCCTATATTTTTCTTTGATGAAAAATGTTCAAAGGCCATAAATGCAAGAAAAAAGGTTGTATATGATATTAAATGAAGATAAAGCAGACCCTGAAGTCTTTCCAATTGAAGAAGGCCTAAGTGAAGATGTGATAGGGAGTACTATATAGATGTTCTTCGGTACATTTTTCTTTCTTAATCACTATTACTTGTGAGAACATTTTTCTTTCTTAATCACTACTACTTGTGGTCTAATACGAACCTTATGTTTTCCTGAACAGGTGGGCAGACAAATATCAGGTACTTCATTTCTTCTCCTTCAATAAATGAGTCAAATCGCCTATGCATATCACAGGAGGTCATTATTTTTGCACAATTCTATTATCATACACGAGAACGATATAGTACAGATACCATTTCTTGACATGTTATCTTGTATCTTTTTTTTGTTTGTGGTCATCATACTTGAAGTTCTGTACATGTGTTCATGGACTAGGTCATCTTCATGTCATATGGATCACCTTTAGTGAAGTTTGTGCTTCATACTATTTGCTATATCAGAAGGTTCATAACATCAAATGTGAGAATGATCTCCTTCGTAAAACATGTTCTGGTTTTGATTGTGACTAGAACACAGAATCCTATCCATGTGAAACTTAAGAGTGTTATAATCCTTGTCCTCGTGTTATTGAAATGGTTGGACATAATAGCTTTAACAGTTCTCTTTAAAGTTAATAATCTTGGATTGCTCTATTTTCGAATAAAAATGCCACATCGCCAACAGTATTAACATTTGAAACACAGCAAGATTTAGTCACAGTCGTACATTTATGGGCATAATGTACGTCCCACATGTGATATATGTTAAAGGTAAGCTGTGGTTCAGGATTTTAATTCAAATATCACTTCAACCTAAAAGTATTTCTTTTTAGATTGTGTTGGAAGTTAGACATGGCCAATTGGCCATCACTATAATGGTTTGACCATAGTTTACTGAATTTAGAGAACAACAGAAGATATCACTATGATTTGTCAAATTTTGCTTTTTGTTCAAAGATATCCTAGCAAACTAAAGATTTTGAATTCCACTAAGACTGCCCTCCTTGAATACTGGTAGGCTATTGCTGTACATTCCTGATTGTAAGTGTTTTGAATTTTTCAGCTGTAGGCTTAGACCCTGTTACTTATATTTAATATTGGTTGTTAATCTGTTTGCTTTAATAGTATTTTACTCATATGGACAGGGTTGAGTTTGGTTTATCGCTGTTTAGTTTTGGCTATACATGTGTTGCTGACGAGTAGGATTTTATGGTTGTACCTCTTTTGGTGATGAGTATTTGATACTTAATTTGCTAGAAAATTTCAAGGAGAAATGAGGAGTATTTATAGTACTGACATCCAGGATACCTAAGGGTGATAATTTTGTTAACATCAATCATTTATCATAGAAAGCTGAATGGTTGAAGCAGAGAACTGCATTCTGAATTTTATGTAACCATAGGCTACAATTGATATCAAAAGTTTTTTTAGACAACGTGAGTATGTACTAACTTTGCCTTATGGGTCAGTGCCTGCGGATTGTCTGGTAGGTGCACTTATTAACATTGGTAAATTATAGTCGAATGAGCTGTGCTAAGTCTAGGGGTTGGATGTAGACAGTAAAACGGGTATGGTAGTTGTGAAGTTTCACTACTAAAATAACCCATTTTAGCGACGTCAGAAGACGTCGCTAAATAAGGAAAATACGTCGCTAAAATCTATTTGTGACGTATTTAGCGACGAAAATTGGACGTCGCGTATAGGCAAGTCGCAGATGACAATTTCGTCGCAGAATGTCGCTGTTTGCGACGTGACTAGTAGTGTCGCTAGACGTCGCAAAAGTCGCGACAGATAGCGACGTAATGTTACGTCGTCAAAATAGCGACGTAGAGCGACCACTTTGTGACGCGGTAAACTTTATAATGATGACATGGCATGGCAGCCACGTGGGCAATTTAGCGACGCCTAGCGACAAATTTAGCGACGTCTGCCCTCAGATTGTCATATCCCACGTCAGCAGTTTAGCGACGTCTAGCGACGTTACGTCACTATTTAGCGACGTATAGCGATGTGTACTTTCCGTCGCTGTACGCTATCCGTCGCTATACGTCGCAGATATTATAAAAAATTTTAAAAAATATAATTGGTATTTTTGTTATGCTGTGTGTTTGTGTTTACAGTATGTGTGAAGTGCAGTGTTCGAACCATCGACAGTTTCGCTTACTGTTCTATGTTTTATTTTGGATAGAAAGAGCAACAGTTCAGGGTGCACTTCTCAGAGCTTCCTCTTCACGTCCTTCACCTTCTCGGGAACCTTCACGACGTCCGGAAATTAAAGGACGTGAAAATGAAGCTCTCAGAAGTACACCCAGAACTGTTGCTCTTTCTATCCAAGATAAATATACAACAGTAATCGAAACTGTCATGGTTCGAACACTGCATTTCACATTCACTGTAAACACAGACACACATCATCACAAAAATACACATTATATTTTTTAAAATTTGGCAGCACCTCCTTTGTATATCAGATCATCGCTTATAACCCAGCGTAGGTATATTTGTCATCCCCGTCGCAGATATCACAAAGTAAATATTACAATAAAAATAGGAGGCAGCACCACCACCATAAAAAATAGATATTTGTTATAAAAATATTACAATAAAAATAGATTTGTTCTCACAGTTTCCTTCGTGGACTCCACCACCAGCACCCGGTCTGCTACCAGCATCTGTTCCACCACCAGCACAAGCCTCGCATCCAGCACGTGTTCCACATCCAGTACCAGCCATGCACCCCGCACCAGTGATGTATCCAGCTTTTTCCATACACCTACCGCCGGCGATGTATCCAGCCCCGACGATGTATCCAGCACATGTTCTGCCTTCGCCACCAGCACTGGACAAAGTCACACTCCTCGGATCATCCAGCAGCAGGCCAACATGTTTTGCGATACCTTGAGAGAAGCTCTTCAGATTAGAGACGCTCCACGACAGTGCCCGGGGAATCCCAAGCACTTTATGGACTTTAGGCCCAGAGAATTCCATGGGACAGAAGGGATATCTACGCTTACGAGTGTTGGAGAACGTTGAACGATAGTTAAAGGTGGCTCGAGTTCCAGAAGATTTGAAGGTCGAGTCAGCTAGTGGACAGCTTTTCGATATCGCATGGACGTGGTACCAAGGCGAACCCCGATTTTCTGCTCTACATGACTTGGGAGGAGTTCAAGCGACTGTTCAAGAGGAAATTCTATCCATACGTAGCACAAGAAGAGTTGGTGAGTCAGTTCGAGCACTTAGAGCAGGATAACCACACGTCGACGAGTACACGTTGGAGTTTTCTCGCCTCAGCCGCTTCGCGGAGAACTTGGTCAGCACCCCTGAAGACAAGGCGCGACGATTTAGGAAAGGACTGTCTCACGAGATTCGTCTAGCCATCGCCACCAGTCGAGCCACCACTTACGAGGATTCTAGAAGTCGCCAAGCTGTATAAGAGGAGCTGATTCATAAGCCGAAGAGGAATCGAGACGCACTCGGAGGAGGCAGCGACCAAGCAGCACCGACAAATCGTCCCAACATTCCAGGGAAGACACCAGCGCAGCAGCATTAGCAGCAACCGCAAGCAGCCCCACGCCAAGTCCAAGACATTCCCATCTGCCAGTATTGCTCGAAGAAAGGCCACACTCAAGAAAATTATCGCAGTAGATTTGGGTTGTGTTGGACTTGTGGATCCAACCAACACTTGTCTCACAATTGTCCGAAGAAGAACGCAAGTGCCCCACCACTACCAACCGCAGGAGGAGGGCGAGCCTTTGCCATGAACGCGGAAGATGCGGCGACACCATACGGAGTGAATGGCGGAAATTTTCAGTAGATTATAATAGTAGCATTATTGAGGAGTATTATGTTTGGTTTTGACTTGAAGGATTCACCATAATTCTATAGCAAACTGTTAAATTATTTTTCTAGTAGACCGCAGCTCCTTAAATTTCAAGGACGAAATTTGTTTAAAGGGGTAGAGTTGTCAACCCCTTGATCAATTTTTTTATCCTCACATAATTTTCTTTTGTTATTTATTACTTTAGTATTAGTTGTCACATACATATGTTATGTTCTAAATTGGTTTTAGTTAAAATACTAATAGAAGGTTCAATTTGTAATAAAGGTTTGGGCAGGGACCTAATGCAAATTGCCCTATTCAAATTTTCTTTTTAAATTAAACCCTGTTTTGAATTTGATTTAAATTTGAGGCTTAATCCTCAACCGAAACGGAGATAGGAAGAATAAATTCTCCTTATCTCCTCTGATCTTCGAACCCTAGTGTATATATGAGAGGATTGGCCGACCCTTTTCTAACCCTAGAAATCTCACCTCCTTCCCTGCCACCGAGGACTTGAGTTGGAGCCAAGTAACATTTGAATTTCGTGCAACCAAAGGTAAGATGACCACCTCTTTACTTGCCAAATTATTGTTTTCTTTTACAAATTACTAGAAAGGGGTGAATGGTAGATGTTTGATGTATTTCCCAAGTAGAAACGTTAGGAAGTTCCAATGCAATGCTGCAAACCCGGAGTTTTCCTGAGACTCACAAGGAATAGGGGGTAGATGTTGATTCTTCAATATAGGAATAATTGCAGAGATGTGATTGAACTAGACAAGGACCTAGAACCTGACACTTCCTCATGTATCAAAGTAAGAGGCTTACAATGATATCTAACAAAAACCAATGATACCTAGGTACCGAGCAATAGAGGGTTTATACAATCGAATAATAGAAGTTTAGGGGTACAACCTTTACCTATGCACTTGTATTCATACTACACTTTTAGGTTTGGGTGTTTTGCATTGGGTTGTTTTTGGTGTCATGGTTGCTAAAATAATAGAGCCCATGCTCTGCACCTATAGAGCATTAGGAATTTAGTGAAAACAGGACAAGTCATCTTAAGTCGGAACCTATATGGTATCAGAGTGAATACCTTAGCATATCAATTGGGGATACAAGAGTAGAGTCCTGTGAACATATCCATAGGACCGCAGGAAGTAAGGATGTGTCAAGCTCTCACCTCTGATAGACCCTTCCTTTCTTATCCATGAGATATTGATACATGAACCTCTTCGTAACCTATTGGATATTGGCATAATGCTACAATATGAGCCTTCTTTACATCCAATGATGTTAGCATGTGAGTTTCCCTTGTATACAAATTGATACTAACATGTTAGTTTTCTGGTATCCAATGGATACAAGCAGGTGAACTCCTTTAGTATACCCCCATATTTCTCCATTAATCCTATAATTCAGTAAATAGCAGTGTATACAGTGGACTATCCTGCATGCCTAAAGTTATACCTATAATATAGACATACAGAGAACTGAGGAGTTGTACACAACGTACCAGCTATTCGCTAGTAAGACCCCCGGCCTAAGTCTATGGAATGATTTTTGTACAGGTAAATAGGTTTCTGCAAACTGAGAATTTTGGGGTAGGCACCTTTACTATACAGGTGAATAGGTGAAGCCTTTTTACTAGATTACACTGAAGGGTAGGAACCGGTTTTGGGGACTAGCATAGGATTCTACCCTATACTTACCATAGGTACCCCAGGGTGTCCCAATTGGCTCTAGGATATTAAGGAGACTGCTGAGGTTTCACTAGGCAAGCACCTAGACTTGGGGCATGTGGGCAGGCTCTAGTTGACCTGTAAAACACAGGTGTACAGGTATTGCAAGGGCAATATCCTGATAACAGGGGATATCAAGGATAATATGGTATCTTATTGCATCAGCTTCATAGGGAAAACTGAGAATCCATACCCAAAATGCATGGGAGTTTATGTTGGAATCGAATTTATAAATGATATTATGTTGCACTATGTCTGGGCATATCTATCCATATGGTTTAATAATCAGACCTACACTTCCACTTATACATTGTCCTAGAGCTTTTGCATCAGTCCATTTTTAATTCTTATTGTCCTGCCTCTATTCACACCACACTAACTCTGATACATTCATTATGTCCTTTCCAGCTATAGGTTAGAATGGTCCTACAAACACTTAGTGCAGTCACCAGGTTATGAAGTTCATTCACCGTACTTGAGTGGCATTATATGTCATGTCCTGTATTTAGGACCCAGTAGGTATCATATGTTACATCCTTCCATGGTACACAGGTTAACCCCATTGCTAATTGCCTTTACCAGTTTTAGGTTGTATTGCAATAGCAGATATGCCATGGTACTGGTTCCATTAGGAATACCACATCTGAATTATTAGATGAAGTACCAGACACCTGTGGGTATCTTGACATATAGGCCCATGTGGCCTAGGCTCTGTTGAGAAGCTTTAATACATGGTATCAGTTGTTGGCCCATTGGTCATATGGTCAAACTGATTTTAATAATTGATCAAACTGTCTCGATATATGAAGCTAATCAGGATATCTCGGACTCTTGGACATGATCAAGAACGGCTATCTACTCAGTTCAAGACCGAAGCGATCTTTGCCTGTTCGAGTCTGTATTTCTTTGAGCAATGTATTTTTCATTTTATTGACTCTAGAAATACGTTGTACACCGAGTCGTACTGGCAAATAGGCTATTCCAAAATGATTTCAAAATATTTTTAAAATGTTCTTAGTTTTGAAAAACATTGTATTAACAAAAGCTTCAAAAAGGTTTTCAAAATTCCCCAAAAACTAATTTTAAAACCCTAACCTAACCCTAACAGAACTCGGCCAGAGTTCGGCCAGAGTTCAGCCAGAGTTCGGTTAGTGGTCGTTCTGTTTTTGAATTCCTTGGAACTTGGTCCTCTTGTAGTTACGGATTTGACCGAGATTTCCTCATCGAGTTCTGCCCGAATTCTGCCCGAATTCTGCCAGAATTCTGTCTTTGGAACTTCTATAAATAGAGAAGGATTTCGATCATTTTAACTCACTCATTCACTTTCAATCTTCTCTCTACTTAAAGCTTTCAGTCTTCCAAAGAGTTTTCTCGAGCTTTAATTTTCAGATCCCAAGCCAGTTACAATCCTCTAGTCGATTTACCAGTATGGTACGGTCTAGAAGTTTCTGAGTGATTGTAATCAGAAGGCTTGATAGAAGAATACCTCTTCACAATTGAAGTTGGATGAGTTCTTCGTATCAAAGCTCGCGTTGTAGAAGTTGCAAGGACTTCGTAAGAAAACTTGCGGTTTCGCCAATAGTGGATTCAACTGGTAGCAAGAGTTCTACCGACTGGACTAGTCCTCAACAGAGGAAACCAGTATACATCGCTGTCTTTGTGCTTTCTTTCTTATCTCTACCTTTACATTATTCAGTTGTGATTATTATTCTGTGATCTTGCTGCTAACATTTGTAATTAGTATTATTCCGCTGCCAACTCTATTTACCCCCTATCTAGAGTATTCCGCTTTACGATTTCGTTCCTATAATTGGTATCAGAGCGGGTGTTACAGGTAAAGCAAGGTAACATTGCAATTATTTATTCATTTAACTAATTGTTATATAGATCGCAGCACAACACATGGCAACTATGAAATTCACAAGTGAAGGCAGGCCACAAACAGACCTCCACTGTTTGATGGTACGAATTATACCTATTGAAAACACGGATGAGTATCTTCTTGAAATCACTTGACTTTGATTTATGGTCTATTGTTATTGATGGCTATCAAAAGCCACCTCGTATAAATGTTGATGGAGTTTTAGTTGAAAAACCCCATAACAGATATACAGAGAAAGAAAGAAAAAGACCAGTCTTGACGCACGTGCTATTAAAGCTTTATTGTGTGCTTTAGACAGAACTGAATTTAACAGGGTCTCTATCTGCATAACTGCTAATGAAGTATGGAAGCTTCTTGAAGTCACACATGAAGGCACGACTCAAGTCAAAGAATCAAAGGTCAACAGACTTACTCAAGAGTATGAGGTGTTCAAGATGAAGCCCAACGAAACAGTTACACAGATGTTCGAAAGATTCTTGGATATTGTAAATCCTTTGTCCTCCCTAGGCAAAGATTACAGTAACCATGAAAAGATTCGCAAACTCCTGTGAGCACTTACCAAGAACTAGATTCCAAAGGCTACTGTAATCATTGAAGGGAACGACCTCACAACTATGTCCCTCGAAGTACTCATGGGTAAGCTACTCACTCATGAACTGGAGCTACAAGATTTTGAAGAGCCTGTACCGAAGGAGAAGACGATCGCTTTCAAGGCTCATCACAGAAAAGCTGCTGAAGGTGATTCAGACAGCAGTGAATCAGATGCTGAAGATCAGGCACTCCTAGCAAGAAAATTCAAAAGATTCATGAGATATGAGAAGAAAGCCAAAGAAATCAATAGCAGCAACAACTGGTATCAAGATGATGCTGTCTGCTATGGCTGCAAGAAGAAGGGACATATGTAGAAAGATTGTCCTACAAGCTCATCATCAAGCAAGAAAAGCAACAGGTATGAGAAAGGAACCTGAAGAGATCAACATCACGAAAGTATGCTAATACCAGCATATGGCATGAAAGTGAAGCCAGCGACTCAGAAGATGAACAATCAGAAGAGGCTGCAAACGTATGCTTTATGGCATCCGATCAGGTACCTACTGAACCTATAGTTGATACATATGATGACTTCACCTTTGAGCAATTAGGAGATGCCTTCAGTGAACTGATAAGTGATTACAGGAAATTGCATAGCAAATATCAGACCTCTAAGAAGGTACTCAAAGAGTACAAAGGTGAAATAGGAAGACTTACCGACCTACTAGCTGAGGTTAGAAATAATATTAGTGAGTCTGGTGAGCTTTCTTCTATTAAGCTCTTATTACACGAGACTACCAAGTCATCTGAAGAGAAAGACAAGGTTATTGACCAACTGAAAGAAGAACTTTCTAAAGAGAAGAAAAGTCTTCGATGTGCACAAGTCAGAATGGAAGCACTCACTTCTGACTATACTAAGTTGTACGACACTTCCAAAAGATTGGAAATTAGGTTAGGAAAACAGCCTGAGACTGCTGCTTCCTACCCTAATACGTGTCACTTACCGAAAAATCGGAACATTCTCAAACCAAACACTGTCAAACCTAACCATATCAAACCTTAACCCCAAAAGGTTAAGCCCAAACAGGATTATAGGTATGCTTTCTTCTATACTAGAAAACCTAAACCTACCAACCATGCACACCACTCAGCTTTCAACACTCAACATGCTAAATGTCATTATTGTGGCCTCATTGGTCATATTTCTCCTGTATGAAGAATCAGAAAGCTTGTTGATTTAAATATTTATGCTTGGATACCAAAAGCTAACATTTCAGGACCCTACAAGAAATGGGTACCAAAAGTTTCATCTGCAAATTGTTTTGTAGGTGGAACACCTTTCACATGTTAAAAGAAATGGATCCTCGACAGTGTGTTCACGGCATATGACCGGTAACGCTACACTATTTGCAACACTGTCGAAGAAGAAGAAGGAAGGTTATGTTTCATTCGGTAATAACTTGAAAGGGTATATCATTGGTATCGGTGATGTTGGTAAGTTTCCCTATCCTGTGATTAAGGATGTCTGTCTGGTTACCGAGTTGAAACATAATCTACTCAGCATAAGTCAAATAGCTGATCATGGTTATGGCATCAACTTTGGCAAAGACAAATGTACTATAGTTGATAGCTCAACTGGTAGTACTATCTTTGAAGGTATCAGGGAAGACAACATATATGTTTTCTATTTGTTGGAAGAAACTAACATTTCAGGTAGATGCTTAATGGCTAAAAGTGATGAGAGTCATCTGTGGCATATGAGACTCGGTTACGCAAATATGGACACAATCTCAAGATTATACACGAAAAAGCTAGTACGTGATTTACCGGACATAACATTCAAGAAGGATTCGGTATGCAGCCAATGTGAAAAGAATAAAGCTACCAGATCCACATTCAAGTCAGTAAATACAGTATGTACTACTAGACCTCTACAATTGCTATATATGGACTTATTTGGTCCTAGCAGAGTTGCTAGCCTCGGAGGTAAGTTATATACTTTTGTAATTGTAGATGATTACTCTAGATACACGTGGGTATACTTCTTGACACGCAAGAATGATGCATTATCCGAATTTGTCGTCTTTTGCAAGAAAGTACAAAATAAAAAAGGTTACATGATCACTTGTATTAGGAGCGATCATGGTGGCAAATTCGAGAATGCAGAGTTTGAGCAATTTTGTGACACATACGGTTTTGTACACGAGTTCTCCTGCCCTAGGACTCCACAACAAAATGGAGTTGTGGAACGTAAGAACAGAGCTCTATCCGAAATAGCCATAGTAATGTTAAACCAGTTTAGTCTACCCAAATATTTCTGGGCTGAAGCTGTCAATACAGCTTGTTTTGTTCTCAATAGAGTTCTAATACGACCCAAATCGAAGAAGACTCCATTTGAGTTATGGTTTGATAGAATTCCATCAGTTTCATATTTTAGAATATTTGGTTGTTATTCTTAATACAAAAGATAATTTGGGAAAGTTTGACGAAAAGGTCGATGAAGGTATATTTTTAGGTTATGCGGCCAAGAGCAAAGGATACAGAGTCTTCAACAAACGAACTATGATCATCGAAGAATCAATCAACGTCACCTTTGATGAATTGAATCAAATGACTATCGATGACAATGAAGAAGATCTAACTGTACCAAGCTCAACACCAGCTGATTCTCAACCAAGCTCAGCACTAGCTGATCCTCCTAGAAAAGATCCAGGAACCTGCTACCTTCAGAGTCTGCCGAAAAGATTAAAATTTACGGCTGATCATCCAAAGGATTTGATAATTGGTGATATTACCAAAGGTGTAAGTACTCGTACATCCAGTAGAGATATTATTTTAGTGTTGCATTCATTTCACAGCTAGAACCCAAAACCATTGATGAAGCATGTAGTGATAATTTTTGGATAGATGCTATGCAAGAGGAATTAAACCAATTTGAACGAAATCAAGTTTGGGAACTTGTTCCCAAGCCTATTGATCATCCGGTCATTGGCACCCGTTGGGTATTCCGAAATAAACTTAATAAGAATGGTTTAGTGACTCGTAATAAGGCTTGACTCGTATCTCAAGGATACAATCAGGAAGAAGGTATCGACTACGATGAGACTTATGCCCCAGTTGCGAGATTAGAATCCATTCGCATATTATGTGCATTTGCATGTTTTCATAATTTCAAATTATTTCAAATGGATGTCAAGAGTGCATTTTTAAATGGTTTTATAAAAGAAGAAGTTTTTGTAGCACAACCTCCAGGTTTCACAGATTTTAAAAAACCCTGATCATGTTTTCAAGTTGAAGAAAGCTTTATACGGTTTTAAATAAGCCCCTCGTGCTTGGTATGATCGTCTAAGCTCTTTCCTACTTGACAACGGTTTTCAAAAGGCAAGGTTGACACTACACTTTTTATTAAGTCTCTTAATGGCAAGCTTCGCTTAATACAAGTCTATGTTGATGATATTATATTTGGATCTACTGATAAATCTCTGTGTCAAGAATTCTCTAAGTGTATGCAGAATGAGTTTGAGATGAGCATGATGGGAGAGCTGAAATTCTTTCTCGGACTGCAAATCAAACAAACTGACAATGGGATATTCATAAATCAAGCCAAGTACACAAAAGATTTGCTAAAGAAGTTTGATCTGGACAATGTCAAACCTATTGGCACTCTGATGCCAACAATGTCTATCCAAGGTTTGTTTTGACGAACTTCTTAAAACCGTTGGTAACATGCTTCCAGAAGATAACAAGCTTCCTAAAACCTCATATGAAGCAAAGAAGTTGTTAAAGTCTTTTGATCTAAATTATGAAAAAATACATGCTTGTGAGAATGATTGTTGTTTATTTAGAAAAGAACTTGCAGATATGGATAATTGTCCCAAATGTGGCTATTCTCGTTGGAAAGTTAATGACTGCAATATAGAAGATAACAGGAATGAGAACAAGTATAAAAACAAAGATTCCGGTGAAGGTGCTTAGATATTTTCCAATCATACCAAGGCTAAAAAGAATGTTTCTATCAATAGAAACATCTGAACATTTGAGGTGGCATAGCACCAATGCAAGTAAAGATGGCAAGTTACGCCATCCAGTTGACTCATTAGCTGGAAAGCAATCGACAAAAAGTGGCCCAATTTTGCATCAGATCCACGAAATATAAGACTTGGTCTTGCTGCCGATGGATTTAACCCTTTCAGTAATCTTAGCTCTACATATAGTTGTTGGCCTGTAATGCTTGTCGCATACAACCTTCCACCATGGTTATGCATGTTGAAAGAACATCTAATGTTGACTTTATTAATTCGGGGCTGAAGCAACCTGGTAATGATATTGATGTTTACTTGCAGCCTCTCATAGAGGATTTAACAGAGTTATGGAACAATGGGGTAGAAGTTTATGATGCATACATTAAGAAAACATTTAATTTGAAGGTGATTTTAATGTGGACAATAAATGATTTCCCTGCTTATGGAAATCTAGCTGGATGTACAACAAAAGGAAAGGCGGATTGCCCTATTTTTGGTGGTAATACTTTATCAATGTGGTACCGCATAGCTGTAAGACTATATATAGGCTCATAGAAGATTTCTTCCTTCATAACACCCATTTTGAACAAAAAGAAGTTGGTTCGATGGAAAACATGAAAATAGGGAAAAACCTGTAATAATGACCGGTCGTGATATTTGAAGCTACTAGTCAAATTGAAAATGACTGGGGGAAGAAAAAACAGAAACCAAAGAAAAGAAAGAAGTCAAAGGCTGCAATTGATGGTGAGGTACAAATATGGAAGAAGAGATCAATATTTTTTGAGCTGCCTTATTGGAAGGTAAGTCATTTTTAATCAATATAGTTATCTTTTTTTGTCTTAATATTTATGATTTCTAGATATAGTTCATAATAACATTAATTCTTTTTTCTTATTAGGATTTGCTTCTACGCCACAATTTGGATGTAATGCACATTGAAAAGAAGTATGTGATATATACTTGGCACACTTCTAGATATTAAAGGAAAATCAAAGATGGACTTAATTCTCGAAGATTTGCAAGAAACGGAAATTAGAAAAGAGTTGCATCCACAGGATAGCGATGGTAAAGTATACCTTCCAGCAGCACCACACACTATCAAAGACTGAAAAGCAATTATTTTATAATCGGTTAAGAAATTTGAAGGTATCCGATGGGTATAGTTCTGACATTAGGAATTGTTTCTCAAAGGATAACAACATAATAAGTTTGAAATCTCATGATTGTCATGTTTTGATGCAACAATTGCTACCTGTAGCTTTGAAAGATCTCTTACACAAGGGACAGAGAAATGCAATACTTCGATTATGTTCATTTTTAATAAAATATGCCAAAGGGTTATTGATCGAGACAGATTGGAATGTCTTGAGGCTGAAATTATTGAAACATTGTGCATGTTAGAAAGATTTTTTTCCTCTTCTTTCTTTGATATTATGGTATATTTGACCATTCACCTAGTGCGAGAAGTATGTTTATACCGGTACAATATCGTTTGATGTATCCATTTGAAAGGTACTTCACTATTTCATCTTACTTTCTCAAACCATATCAGTTTATACCTTTCATAAAAATAACTTGTCATTTATTTATTAGGTATATGAAAATATTCAAAGGATATGTAAAAATTAGCACATCCTGAAGGATGCATAGCAGAGTGCTATCTTTCCGAGGAGTGCATGAGGTATTGTAGTGGCTATACAGAACAAGCAAAAGAAATTAATAGGTGTTCGTCATAGACGTAACGAAGACTCTCTTGATAACATATTACATGAGGGCCCATTATCCAAAGGAGTGCATCTAACAATGTGTCATAAAATCTTAAAAATTGCACATCGATATGTGCTATTTAATACTGCAAAGGTGGCACCTTATGAAGAGTAAGTATAAGGAGATTCATTATATAAAAGTAATAATTTAATTTTTAGATTGGGCATGGCCATGTGTTTTCTTATCATATTGTTTCATCTAGAATGCATTTGATAGAATTGAAGAATTCAGATAAGCGTCTTTTCACAAATGAAAACAAACTTTGGAAGAAACACTCGGATACATTTTGTGATTGGTTTCAGAAAAAGGTACTAGTTCAAGTATTTTTTTTCTTATTTTTTGACATTGCAATATGTATGACATCATTAGATCTTACTATGAGTTTCTTTATAGGTTAAGGAAGAAATCAGTACAGGCATTCATGTATGTGATGCAATAAAGTGGTTGGCTTATGGGCCTGTAAAGGAAGTAATGTCATATTCTGGGTTCCTTATCAATGGGCGCCAATTTCAAATCAAAGATGTTCAAAGGTCCACTCAAAATAGTGGTGTTTCTTTAGAAGCAAAAACCATATGCCAATCAGATTTAAATGACAATACTAGAACTTCAAACTCCAGAGCTTTTTATGGGGTCTTGCGTGAAATTCTTGTTTTAGATTATAATAATTTTTAAATCCCTATTTTTAGGTGTGATTGGGCGCACATTTATCATGGTGTCAAGGTTGAAGAAGGTTTTACGTTAGTAAATCTCCATCAATTCAAAAATCAGTTCGAAAGTGACCCTTTCATTCTAGCATCACAAGCGAAGCAAGTATTCTTTTCTAGAGAGTCAGATTCTTCTAGTTGGTATGTTGTGTTGAAACCACCAAGAGGTTTCCACGAATTGGAATTATATAATGAGAATGCAGAAACAAGCTATCAACCATTGGATATTTCAAAACTTGGCGAAGCTATTGATGATGAGGATAATTCCTATGAAAGAAGGGATAAAGATTGTGAAGGCGTATTGGTTTAATTGTGTTAATGTCTCATTTGAAGTTGGATTTTGACTTAATTTTTGTTTATATATATGAACCTTTGGATCATAATGATTAGTTCCATTCATTTGCAATTATATTTACAACAATGTTATGTGTTTTTCATCTATACGGCCTTCTAGAATAGCATCTAATTCTTTTTTAAGTTCTATTTTGCCACTAACAACAATTTGACTAATATTCACCAGAGTTGTAGATCGTAAAAGCTATGGCTCCTACAACAGAGGTAATTGAGATTATCAATATATAATTTATGGATATTCATGTATTCTGCATTTCATATACTAATTTAATTTATCCATGAAATGTTATTTATTTTTGAAGGCCTCAAAAAGTAAGGGAAACTGAAAAGAAAATCACAACAATATGTTATGTCAGATGTTCAACTAGAGGGGGATGAAAGCCTAGAGGGAGGTTTAGATGTATCTCGTTCTTCGCCTATTGACTTGCTTGATGTACCGAATTCCCACCATAACGAGGAGGCAATGTCGGTTAAGAACAAACGTGGTCCAACAAAGCTCAAGGGTCTTGGATGGATCAAAATATGACTAAAGAAGTAGAATATAATGAAAGAGAGCCTATAGGTGATACTTCAATTACCTTTGCCTCTTTCTTAGGGGCCTTAGTTCGATCTACAGTTCAAATATCTGTAAAGAATTGGACTTTGGTTTCTAAACAGCTAAAGGAGGACATGTGGACAGTTATACTGGCAAGTTAATTAGAGCTAAATATCTTAAGCTCACTTATAATTTCACAATATATTTTTATTATAGCATGATTTATTACAGCAAAGGTACAAACTAGATGAGGTAAACAAGAAAATATATTGGCAAAAATGGAAAGCTATTTGAGAGAGTATCGGTCCAGGATTTCCACTAAGGTGAGCAGCTTGTGCGTTGGAAGTAGATGAAGCACATCTACAGCTTACCAAGTTGAAACCTCAAAACATGACAGATCATGAATGGAAAGAGTTCATTAAACGGGCATGCTCAGTGATGGCTAAAGTAAGTTGTAACATTCAATGTTCATATACAATATTGCATTTTTAATTATTCTTTTTCGTTAATAATTCATATTTGATGTAGGGTAAGAGCGATCTAATGAAGTATATAAGGAGTCATCATAAGCTACCCCATACGATGAGTCGACAGGGTTATGCCCGATTGGAGCAAAAGATGGTAAAATTACTTCACTTAAGTTTATATATTTTATGATGTTTGGATTGTAACTGCCTCTTGGAAATTCTTATTATTTTGTATTTGAGTGGGCTACAATGTTTTATGAGGACACAAGAAATTATAAGGAACATGTAGTAAGAATGCGAGGAGAAAAATAAACTTGAGATGAGGTTGCTTAATGTTTAACAATTCTGAATGAGCATACATAATTTGTTAGACAAGGACATGAGAAATAATAAGGAATGCATAATATGTATGAGCATGCATAATTTGAGATGATGTTGCTTGATATTTATCATTTATGAAAGTAAATGAACTTACAAAAGAATTCTCCTTCATAAACTCCATCAAGCGAAGGATGCAACTGGAAAATGTGGTTTCATATGTAAAGCGATTAGCTAATAAAACCATTAGTGGACTCAAATAGCGCCTCCAACTCCAACTGGAAACTCATTGGAACAAATGTAATTAATTGTCAAAGACTTAAAACTGATAATTAGGACTACAATACCATATTTAGTTGACTGGAAGATTCACTGCCCTTACCTGTTATATGTTTTTCTTTAATTGGATTTGCTTGATCAACATTCTTCATTGAGGCTCACCTAGAGTGAGATTCATCAGTTTCCATGTGATATATAAGAGGCCATGACTGACAACAGATGGTGTTATTGTATCAAAAATGATGGGTGAGAGAAGTCATCGCTGGAACAGGAAGAGGAGCTCTTTTGTAGTCCATGCTGTTCTGGCAAGATCTTCCAACCAGCTGAGTGTATCTTTACCCACTAGCAAAAGCTTATGGAGGCATTCTGTAAGTGAGTCAAACATTTTAATCAGGATTACTGCCTATAGTGTTATCCAAGCTACTTTTTCCCATATTTCAAAAGAAGAAGAAAAAAAAAGACCTTTTATTAAGCTCATTATTTTTGTACCATGCTTAAAATCTTCCCAATTTATATACCAAAGGAGTTTTAGTATTCATTTGGACAAAATAAGCTTTGTTGGACAAAATAAGCTTTGTTGGACTGATAAAATCTTCCCAATGTATCAGACATAATGCACTGATTTTATCTGTACTTGGATACTTTTTCTGTTCCTAGGCGATCCAAAGCATGTCTGGTTGATTCCAGTTAGGTTACACTATGTAGTATCTGGACAAAGTAAAGCATCCATGTTTAGCACCAGTAGCTTGGATTCCTTGTGGAGTTTCTCTAGATTTTTATGTTACTAGTACACATGGAGAAGTTGCTTGTTGAGGAAGATGGAACTAGTCTTGGCCGAGCAGATTGGCAACATGAAATATTTCCAACAACTTTAGATGAAGTACTACTGCTCTTTTGGCCAAATCTGATGCAACCTCCAGCCAAGAAACTTTCCACACCATAGCTCAATGTGATCTCAGATGGAGTGTACACTCAATTGTTGCTACTAACAAAGGGAAATTGTGAAAGGCCTTAAGAAAGTGGAAGGGTTCTCTTTCTATTCAACATCAGGTCTTGTCAGCAATAATCCAATACGACAAAAATTACACACACCAACATGAATGGCATCATTTTTTGAGTGTCCAGGTGTATTTTAGAGTGTCTTGTATCTAATAAATGTGTCAATTAGCTTTTTTCCTAAGGTCATTAGTTGGTGACAAGTCAAATATGTCTATGAACGTGTATGAAGGACTTGGCTGATTTATTTCTTTCTTTTCCCTGCATTTCATGTAAGTACCACATGCTATCTTTTTAATGCTGAATTCTCTGCAAACAAATATGTCTATGAACATTCGTGATGGCGATCAATTACCAAATCGTATCTTCTCAACTCTGACATTTTGTTTTTGTATCTAGTGGTTCTTACTCGGTTATCAGGTTTTACTTAACATAATGCTTGGCTTCGCTAAAAATAATTTTAATTGCATTTGTTGATTTCTTCTTTCACTGAAATGTAAAATTATATTATTTTATTTATTTTTGTAGAAGAATGAGAGTTCAACACAAAAAGAAGTATCAAGAGCTGATTTGTAGTCGGAAGGGCATAAATCAAAGAAACCCAAACAAGAAAATGCATGTGTTGTCGAATCTCTGGTAAGTACAAATTAAGTTTTGAATATTTTATATATGTTCTTATATTGTTTGCTTAATTTATATTTAAATTTCTTTTTTAACATGCCAGAAAAAAATTCAAGAGATCAAAGAATCACAATCTGGTACACAAATATCATCAAGCTTGAAAGTTGATGCTCTCCTCAAAAGTATTGGGTGAAGACCGACCTGGTAGAACAGTAATTGGACTTGGGTTTGGAGTTACACTTACTAAGTTGAATGCCCAAGCACATTCTTCTAAGATTATACATGCACTCGAAGATAAGGTCAATAGATTGGAGGACAAGTTGGACAAATTGATCGAGGTAAGTAGTTATATTATTGGAATTAACAAATGTCACAACTTGTGACTTGCATTCTAATTTGTGGTTCTCACAGCAAGGAGAGAAAAGAAGTGGACAATAGAGGGTTCCATCACCACAAGTTGTTAGTACTCCAGAGGTAAATGTGATGATAAAGAAATATAAATTTGGAATTTAAAAAACCTATTTATTATGTAGTAACTATAAATTCATTACATTTACAACAGTCACATCATGCTAGCAACACCAATAATGACCTCCATGAACCGAGCATTGGACAAAAATGTAAGATTATGAGCTGGTACAAAAAGGGAGAGATTGTTGCAGAAGGATCAATAGCATCTACAGATTCCGCCTCACTAGTGCATTGCAAACCCCTTGGACTAGATGCTTGGAAAGTTTGGATTGAAGTTGGATTGGTTCCTGAAGCTCATTTGTAGCGGACTACATCAGACCTGACATTGGTTGAGCATGCTATAGGGGTTCCAGTTGCGTGGAATAAGCAATATATTTTACTTGATCCTTAAAGCTTTTGATTGGAACTTTATCATTTAGGCTCTTTATCAAGTACTTTGACAGTTAAGATTTCTTAGTAAGTGTTTTTATAGTTTGGGCTCCTGATTTCTATTTGAGACTTCGTATCAAGAACACATTTGTTTAATAATATATTTGAGATACTTGCTTAATATTTTGTTGATCATTGACTCTCTTTTTTCCAGTATGTGACATTTCAGTATGAATGTTATTTAGGTGACTAATGATGGAATTAGCACTTTGCAGAATTTTTACACTTTAATGCATTTGTATGAACCAATTGATTGCAGGCTTTGATTAACCCCTTTTTAACTTCGCCAATGTAAGTGCATTAACATTGCCGGTCCCAAGCCCGGATAAAGGAGAAGGGAAGAGGTGCTCTCTGTCTACAATCAAGATTGTCTCAGAAGGTAAAAACTACTCATGTCTGATAATCTGCACTTCCTTTCAGTTTATACTATTATAAATGGACTATCATGGTTTTCTTTCTTCCTTGAGACTAATATAATGAAGCATGAAAACAGTGTGCAGGAATATGATTCCCAATTTCAAAAATTGTCTAAAAGAATACAAGGGATTAATGAAGCATATTTGATCAGTCAGCATATGGGGGGTCTCAAAGAAGTAGTGAGATTTGAAGTGCATACTGCTCAGCCAGCTACATTGCCTGAAGCTATGCAGTTAGCTCGCTCACATGAGGCCAAGTAGTTAACCGTGAAGAAGGTTTACAAACCTCATTTCCAGTTCTCCAAAGCAGTAGCATCTTCCAGCATACAGGAGACTCCGGGAAATTCACAAATTGAATACCCTAAGAAGGCTAGTGTAATGACAAATGTTTCCAATACTGCAAAGAGTTCCCAAGCATCTGTAAACCAACCTGTTTTTGTCACCCAAAGTGAGTTAACAATAAGAAAGAACTTAGGCCTATATTTTTCTTATGATGAAAAATGTTCAAAGGCCATAAATGCAAGGAAAAAAGGTTGTATATGATATTAAATGAAGATAAAGCAGACCCTGAAGTCTTTCCAATTGAAGAAGGCCTAAGTGAAGATGTGATAGGGAGTACTATATAGATGTTCTTCGGTACATTTTTCTTTCTTAATCACTATTACTTGTGAGAACATTTTTCTTTCTTAATCACTACTACTTGTGGTCTAATACGAACCTTATGTTTTCCTGAATAGGTGGGCAGACAAATATCAGGTACTTCATTTCTTCTCTTTCAATAAATGAGTCAAATCGCCTATGCATATCACAGGTGGTCATTATTTTTGCACAATTCTATTATCATACACGAGAACGATATAGTACAAATACCATTTCTTGACATGTTATCTTGTATCTTTTTTTTGTTTGTGGTCATCATACTTGAAGTTCTGTACATGTGTTCATGGACTAGGTCATCTTCATGTCATATGGATCACCTTTAGTGAAGTTTGTGCTTCATACTATTTGCTATATCAGAAGGTTCATAGCATCAAATGTGAGAATGATCTCCTTCGTAAAACATGTTCTGGTTTTGATTGTGACTAGAACACAAAATCCTATCCATGTGAAACTTAAGAGAATGTTATAATCCTTGTCCTCGTGTTATTGAAATGGTTGGACATAATAGTTTTAACAGTTCTCTTTAAAGTTAATAATCTTGGATTGCTCTATTTTCGAATAAAAATGCCACATCGCCAACAGTATTAACATTTGAAACACTGCAAGATTTAGTTACAGTCGTACATTTATGGGCATAATGTACGTCCCACATGTGATATATGTTAAAGGTAAGCTGTGGTTCAGGATTTTAATTTAAATATCACTTCAACCTAAAAGTATTTCTTGTTAGATTGTGTTGGAAGTTAGACATGGCCAATTGGCCATCACTATAATGGTTTGACCATAGTTTACTGAATTTAGAGAACAATTGAAGATATCACTATGATTTTGTCAAATTTTGCTTTTTGTTCAAAGATATCCTAGCAAACTATAGATTTTGAATTCCATTAAGACTGCCCTCCTTGAATACTGGTAGGCTATTGCTGTACATTCCTGATTGTAAGTGTTTTGAATTTTTCAGCTGTAGGCTTAGACCCTGTTACTTATCCTTAATATTGGGTTGTCAATATGTTTGCTTTAATAGTATTTTACTCATATGGACAGGGTTGAGTTTGGTTTATCGCTGTTTAGTTTTGGCTATACATGTGTTGCTGACGAGTAGGATTTTATGGTTGTACCTCTTTTGGTGATGAGTATTTGATACTTAATTTGCTAGCAAAATTTCAAGGAGAAATAAGGAGTATTTATAGTACTGACATCCAGGATACCTAAGGGTGATAATTTTGTTAACATCAATCATTTATCATAGAAAGCTAATGCTTGAAGCAGAGAACTGCATTCTGAATTTTATGTAACCATAGGCTACAATTGATATCAAAAGTTTTTTTAGACAACTGTGAGTATGTACTAACTTTGCCTTATGGGTTAGAATGCCTGGATTGTCTGGTAGGTGCACTTATTAACATTGGTAAATTATAGTCGAATGAGCTGTGCTAAGTCTAGGGGTTGGATGTAGACAGTGAAAACGGGTATGGTAGTTGTGAAGTTTCACTACTAAAATAACCCATTTTAGCGACGTCAGAAGACGTCACTAAATGGAAAATACGTCGCTAAAATCTATTTGCGACGTATTTAGCGACAAAAATTGGACGTCGCATATAGGCAAGTAGCAGATGACAATTTTGTCGCAGAACGTCGCTGTTTGCGACGTGACTAGTAGTGTCGCTAGACGTCGCAAAAGTTGCAACAGATAGCGACGTAATGTTACGTCGTCAAAATAGCGACATAGAGCGACCACTTTGCGACGCGGTAAACTATATATATGATGACATGGCATGGCAGCCACGTGGGCAATTTAGCGACGCCTAGCGACAAATTTAGCGACGTCCGCCCTCAGGTTGTCATATCCCACGTCAGCAGTTTAGCGACGTCTAGCGACGTTACGTCACTATTTAGCGACGTATAGCGACGTGTACTTTCCGTCGCTGTACGTTGCTATCCGTCGCTATACGTCGCAGATATTATAAAAAAATTAAAAATATAATTGGTATTTTTGTTATGCTGTGTGTCTGTGTTTATAGTGTGTGAAGTGCAGTATTCGAACCATCGACAGTTTCGCTTACTGTTCTATGTTTTATCTTGGATAGAAAGAGCAACAGTTCAGGGTGCACTTCTCAGAGCTTCCTCTTCACGTCCTTCACCTTCTCGGGAACCTTTACGACGTCCGAAAATTAAAGGACGTAAAAATGATGCTCTCAAA